>JBAMAX010000469.1:0-143502 GCA_037043745.1 Chymomyza amoena
CTAGACATCTGAGTTGCTGATTTCGATTAAATAAACAAAGAAAAGCACTAAGGAAAAATTAAAATCCATTGTGTTTAAAAGTCAAAATTAACACATTTATTCGACATGTATTTTTTTTTTTATTCCTAATACGACATGAACAGTTGCTACGTCATTTTGTGATATGTATACGTATAAATATTTATTTACACATGCAGTAAAAGCAGAAAAAATACATTTTGCGCACTTCAAGAAATTGGCAAATTCTCAACTGCAAGATTAGAAATTAGTGCATTGGTTGTGCAGTTTTCGTTTAAAACCTCCCATAACATAACCCATATGGACGCACGGTTTTTGTCATCTCTAGTATATAGAATTTTTCAATCCTTTTTGTATTTGTTACGAGCTCATTCATCACTTTTTGCATATTTTCAATAAAATTAATCGGTTTAATTGAAATAAATCACAGGAAGTGAATCGCGAAACGAGGAACAAGCAAGTGCTCTCTGACATGCGTTAAAATTTAGTTTCCGTGTTTGCACAATGCGCGAACGTTTTGTTTAAATAAATGTACATATAACTGTGTACAGCAAACCATAAAAAGGTTTTTAAAAAACCTTGGCGGACGCACAAAACTGTATTGTAATGAATGCATATCTCTGATTTAAAGAGCTAAAGATATATGTATAGGCGAATTTAAACTTAAATTAAAATACGTTTAAAATACGAAAGAAGATTAAGATAGTAAAACGTTATTTACCGACCTTGTTCCCATGGATTAGCTGGCTCCAAATACCCAGTGACCAGTTCTCTATCACTCTCCGGAAACGAAACACGACGCGGCATTGAAGAAAGTACCAAACTATCTGAAGATTTACGCAACGGCAGACTAGGTGTCGTGAAGGAGCCACCAATTGTAGTTACCCTCATAACACCCGGATTTACAATCACGAATTTATTATTTTGATTTTGAGAACTGATTGAACTTGAATTGGACGCAATCGAATCGGTGCGCCACACTGTCGTTTGTTTGGCATCATGATAGTTCTTAATTTTCTGTTGTTGCTGCGTACGCATCTGAATGCCGAATGCAGGTTCGCCCGTCTCTGCTACAGTCGACAAGTGCACATTGCTGGCATTAGCCTCCGTCCCTGCCTCTGTCTCTGTCGTCATTGCCAATGTTGCTGACGATGTCGTCGTCGTCGTCGTGGTAGTGGGTGCGGCTGCGGCTGCTACAGCTCTTATCGTCGCAAATTCTAGGCATTCTGGCACAGCTGACAATTGCGTTGTTGTGCCTTCATTGCTAGTTGCCATGGCATCCAATACCTCAGATGGTATCGTCCATGTTGCGGGAGTAGAGGCGCATGTTTCTTGTGCTCCTACTGCAGCTGCAGTAGTGACGACAGCCATTGTTTCTGTTGTCAACGTTGTTGCTGCAACAGTTGGCTCCATTCCATTTGTTGCCGTTTGGCTAGGTGTTGGAGTTGCCTCAACATTGTTGTCTTCAATGTTGTGCAGCATGGTTGCTAAGCCTTGTCTGTTATTGCCTTTTGTTTTGTTTTTGTTGTCCGGTTTCCTGTTTTTGTGTGTTGTTTTTTTATTGCCACTACGCTAGTTGAATTTTCGCTTTATTTAGCTAAGCATTTAAATTTTGAAGAATTTTGCTTGCCTCAGCAAAATTACATTATTCAAAAATTACACTTTTTTTTTTTAGATTTGATTTCATTTATGCAGCTTACATTTTTAATTAACTAGCAAAATATTAAAGGAAATCACAAAAAAATTCCACTCTCAAATTTTCCACCGCACAATACATATGCACGTTGTAATGTGTGGAAACATCGAAGTCGTAACAATAATGTAAAAGAAAAACGAATAAAAACACAACGTCGAACAAGAGAGCGAGAGTGAGAGCAAGCTTTGCACTACACGAACGAAGAGGCAAAAGAGAACAACGTAAAAACATTACCTAATTGTTGTTTTTGCTTTTCAAATTTGCTTCCCACTGCTATTTTATTATATTTTTATAATCTTCACAAACAGAATTAAACAAAACCTAAAAGTATCGCAGAAAGCTTTTGGGTGGGGTGGTTGATTTTAACTTCTAGCCATCAACAAGGGCGTAGCCAGCACCTCACAAAGGGGGGCAATTGCGATTGATACTGCTCTTTGTGTAACTTTTTGCTTTGATGGCTTGTAATATGAATTTTATAAATGTATGTAATATGCATATGGCTTTAAAAACCGAGAGGCTAGTGCCAAAACTGAAGTAACGCTGCGTTCTCTCTGGTTTTTTAAATATGATAAAAAACACTTAATTATTGTTTTTTTAATTTTTATTTACTAAAATAAACATTATTTCAAACAACTTAGGTTTTTTGCTTTGTCTAGTTAATTCTTCCCATCTAGGGTTACGTTTCTACCCCAGCCCAGCACCCTGGCTACGCCCTTGGCAATAAATAGAAAAAGTTGCTGTTGCACACGCCGTAATTTTGTTTACGTATTTTTTTTAAGAACCCTCTTGCGTTGCAAATTTGTGGCTAACAAGAACGAAGAGATAGCCAAGTTAATTTCTCGTTCATTTATTTTTCATTTCATTTTGTTCGGTTTTAACATCAAACATTTTACTTTGTAAAATCATTTATTTAGTATAATCACGGTAATTTTTTTAAAATATCTTTTTTTGACGCACGCGCTTTATGATGTATTTGTATCTCTGGCAGACAGAGATTTTGGCTTATAAACAAGTTTTGACCAGAGCGCGCGCGCCTTGATAAACACGTTGAATTTGTTTTAATACTTCTTATTGCAATAGCCGCCGCACCGAGCATATACATATGTAGATTTATACTATATATTGTAATAGATTGTCTCATCAACGCGTATTATGATTACACTTTAGCATTTGCTTCTTCACTTTGCTTTTTTTGTTACACAATTTTTTTCTCCTAGGTTTTACGAAAACCTATCACAAACGGAGCTTATTTGAGTGAACATTTTTAAGTAGCACTCTAATCAAAACACATGCATTCATATACATATGTACCTAGAAAAAATTAGCAAAATGATGTATTTATTGCTTTAATCTCACATCCGCGACAACAGCCGATCACAATAACGTTTCAAAATGCAAAAGAAATAAAATTGAAAATAATGACCGCCTTTACAGATAAATTCGAAGTGAGAGTAAAATGTTGTGGAGCTTTTTGAGATAAATTTAAACAAAGAGAGTAATATTGTGGTTATCGATACATGGCAGCACTAGTTTTAATATTCTGGCAACGCTTATGCTCTCTCTCATTTTTTACACAGTCTCTTTAATTTTACCAAATATGATGTCAGAGAAAACTTTTCAATAAAAACATTGGACATATCTGCAGGATATGCTGCTCCATACTTCTTCAAACTAAACCCGCTTATTCATTTTTATAGCGTATAACTAGTAGGAAAAATTTTTAGAATAACGCAAAACTTAAATATCAAGCACTTGCAGAGATAGAACTTTCAAGGTCACACTTTAGATTTTTGCATGCACATATTTGTGTTTGATTTTTTTATTAATAATATTATACGCAGCCGCGCTTTTGAATTGCTTTCAAAAATTTTTTTGTCGTAAAATAAATAAATTGTGTGTTATTATTTAAAATACAATAAAATTTTTTGCGAGGTCCGACCACGAGTATTGATATAGCAAATAAACAATACGCACGCATTGCAGCTGTGTGGCAATCTCTTGCATACATATCGATATATTTTGTTTAGTGCTGAAAAACGTGCAACGTAATCGCCAATCAGCTGTTCGAACTAGACGAAAAGCCAACTCAGCTAATGTGAAGAAATTTTTTACATACACAAAAATTTTGCCACAAATATAAATTAGGCCGCACTTTTAAGTCAATTTAATTGTGAACATTAGTAAACATAATAAAAAATGCAAAATGCGGCAAACAAACGCAACAACCAAAAACTGTTTGCTGTTGAGTGATTTCTTTTTTATACTTTGCTTAACTCTAACATGTCTTCCAAAAGCGACGTGGGCTTTGTCGGACAAGAGACTGTGCGCTGACCCAAAATGTGAACGTAAGTAAATGGTTTGGTTTGACATTGAAAGTGATTTTGTTTTAATTTTGAAAACAATTGTGTTAAATTGATTACCACATAATCTACCCCTATTTAGCTGCGTTACGCACCACTTAAAAATCATTACCGTGTCTTATGATAACAGACTTCCGAATTATTTTCACACGTCCACATAATTGTATAAAAATATGTGCATACTTGCGTACATATGTATGAAAATCCACTATTAGAAATCTACTAAAGTAACATACTATACCAATATAATTTCATTTATGTACGTCTTGTTGACCCATTTTGATTTGTATTTGCAAACAAATTAATCAGCAATCTATATAAATAAACAAAGCTATATAAATATATGTATATTTAAAAAACAATAAGAAATACATAAAGATGTTTTTATAAAGTCAATCCGAAATGGACCTGAAGAAATAATTATATTATAATTTTAATACACATCCTTTAAGTTATATTTTAAACTTTTATTTTACAGAAATAATTTCACATGGAATCGCCAAAATTAGCTACATGTCCGGCGGAGAGGGATTATTATCATTTAAGATAAACTCGCCTGTTCGCATATTGTCAAAAAGTGCTGGTAATAATATGAAGCTATGGGGTGTGGACATAAATGGACGACGTGGTTATGTCAACAAAGACTTCATTATGGAAAAGAAAATTCTAATTAAAGAAGAACTACTGACTTACGTAGTTCCAGTTGAAGATGGATCCACAGTTCCGCCTGCTATTAACACTTTGGAGAATACTAATCGCACTGTCAATAGCCCAGAGCAATCAGTGACCAAGGTGGACGAATTGTCAAATGTACCTAGTCACATATCATCACTGTCGTCGTCTGATCAAATGGCTGCAAGTGTAACTGATAACACACAGCAATCTGAAAAGGCACCCGTGGAAAGTGTTGCGGAATTAATAAAAGAGATTAATGAAACGTCTGTCAAACCACCGGAGCCACAAACTCTGCTTAATGCTTCCGAGACCGCAGAAGACTTTTCAACGACAACCACATCGCCTTTAGACATAACAGAAAATAAAGAAAAACCGACTATACTAATAGAAAATGAATTAAGTGAAAACGAAGCCACGGCTTTGCATACAACGCCAGTTAAACCAAATAATCTGCAGGTTATTGATGGCACCGAGGTACCTCTTGAGGCAGACACTGCAGATGGCATCAGTGCAGATGGTACTAAAATCGATACAAAAAAGGACGAAGCTATTAAAATTATTGAAAATGAATTGTACGATGAACATGATGATGAAGACGACTTCGATTACGAAGAGGACGACGAGGAGCTCGATAGTGAAGTAAACGAAAGAGTCAACGATAAGATTGAAATAAAATTAGAAGATGTGAAAGAAAAAGAAACCCAAATAAGTAGTAAAGTAGATGGGACGGTTGCTATAGAAATCAAACCAGAAAAGAAAACGCAATCAGGAAGCGAAAATGAAAACGATGATTTTTCAGAGCTGCCTAAAGTAAATGAAAACGAAGAAGCAAACACTGCTACTAAAGGGGAAGATCCAATAACCACACAATCTAACCCCATTAGTAATGAGAAACTTGAAGCTTTAACCGAAACACCAACCTCACAAACTAATGGTGAAAACGCCACAGAAGTGCCTAAAATATCGACTGCAGAAAAATCCGACAATACTATGACAAAACTACCTCCCCAGTTGACTGAACAAGTTACTGAAGCTTCCGAGTCTTCTCAGCCGTCTGCTCAATTTACTGAAGCAACCCATTCGGATAATACTTCAACTACATGGCAGGAGGCTACAGTCCCACAACAAGTAATATCTAAAGATTCTTCACCCGAATCTCAAATTTCAGAACAAGACCATGATGAATTAAAGGAGCCTACAGACAAGCCATTGAATGTTGCTCCAACGGAACTTCCAACAGGATTGCCGCCACTTTTTTATAAGCAGAAATCTATAAATAATGGAAATAACGATATGCTGCAGGAGAATCTGTCAAATGATGCAGAGAAGCAAGATCCTAATACCTACTATAAAAACTTGCAGCAACAGCAGCCACCAAATGATCCATATCAGCACTTACCGCCAGCAACAGAAATTATGATGGAAGACCATACTACGCCGAATTACAATTCTGAATATGATGGATTGTACGATGCTGAGCCCACGCCAGCTCCAGCACCTGCTCCTTCGCAAAAAATTGAGAACGAAGAGGATGAAACAACTGAACCGGTCGCTATGCAATCTACTTTAACGCCAATGCCCGATGCTGAGCCGCCTAAGGAGGAAGCTGGACCTGGACTCTTTGCCACCATTCTTGGCACTGTTAATTCATTCATATCCAGTCAACCCACCGACTCCAAAACTAAGCAATATACTGGTAGCGATGACTTGCAGAAAATACTGTATCCAGGTGAAGGCAGGCAACCAGGTAAAAATATGCAGGACTGTTATAAGACAACATATGATTTAATTTTTATGTATTTAGTTGCAGACGAGGCCTATTGCATACGCTCGGACTTGAGCTGCCATGCTTCCGATTCTTTGAGCAACTTTACGGAAATGTTTGCCATTAAGATACTAGATAATAGCCAACTGTTGCTGTGCGTGCTCATTGCTGCTGCCTCATCTCTTTTCTTTATGTTAACCTACTATTGCTGCTGCAATAGCAGCCAAGAGGGTGCACTTCTCTCCAAGCTAAATATGCTTGAGCGTAGTTTGCTTACTGCACACAAGGAAAATCTTTTGCTTAAGCACGATTTGATGACAACACGTACAAAACTTTCGAGCATTGAGGATAATTCTTTTGGCTCCAATGATATGGTTGTTGCACTTAAAAAGCAACTTGAAACGGAACTATACGAAAAAGCAAAATTGCAGGAACAAGTAAGCTCGTTGGAAAAGGTATGTAAAACAACGATGAATGTAATTTATTTCGAATTCCGTTTTTTTATTTCGAAAGCTGCGTTCATAATTTTTTTCTTTAAAAGATATCTGCATATTCACTTATTTCTATTTTTAATCAATTTATTTATAATAGGATCTGGATAACGCCGCAGAGGCCGGCCTAGAATTAAATAAAATGTTGTCCGAGGTTCTCAATAGTCAGAATGGCGATGAGGCTTTTATGAGCACAGTTGATGATTTACAAAAGCAGCTTAACGAACAGGAAAGTACGTAAACATGCATGCAAGTTCAGCTTATAGCACATATGTAAATAAAACCTTTATTTGTCAGAAATCATCTTGGATATAAACACAAGTCTTGCTGAGAAGAGTCGTGAGAACAGTGAACTTCAATATTCATATACAGAGTCGACAGCACTTTTGACTAGCGAAATGCAAACTCTGCAGCAGGACAATTACGAGCTGGAAATGGAAAAATCCAAACTGCAAACACGCGTGGATGAACTCAAGGCTGAGACTGAGCAAGAATTGACCAAGGCGCTGGAAGCTCGAAACTATGAAATGCAACGATTGCAAAATCAAATTCTTGACTTAAATGCCAAGTGGGAAAAGGAGCATGGTGAACTGCAAACCAGTATAGCCAAAATAGAGGTAAGTTCAACATTCGTGCTTGACAAATTAGATGGAAGAAATTTTTTTTTTTTTATGTACACGTGCAGGCATTAGAGGATTGTTTAAAGACTGTTAAAAAAGATAGCAAACTCAATGTGCAAGAGTTAATATCATCGGCGAAGATGCGTGGTGAACTTAATGCGACACAAAAAAAATTGGCCGCCTTGCAATCCAAAATGGAGCAGGAGCTGACAGCAAAGTGCCGACTAGAAGCTCAGTTTAAGCAAGCTAGCGCGGATGTGGAACAGATGAAGCAGGACTTTAATCTATCGGAACGAGATAAACTGGAGGCGCAAACAAGACTGGAAGTACTTTCTGGATACTTCCGCGAAAAGGAAACACAGTTGCAAAAGTAGGTAAAAACATAGCTATGGTACGGGCAGTCAACCACTGTTTGTTTTTTTTAGGGAACTAAGTTTACAAGAAGCAAAATGGCTGCAGCATCAGGGTGAAACTTCAAGCACCGTTGAGACCCAAACTCTGATGAAGAATGAAATTCAAGCCCTAAAGTATGAAGTATTTAAACAATGTTTTTGATAGATTTAGTTAATAACACGTTCCATTGTATTTATCAGATCTCAAAACGATGAGTTGCGCGCTGAAATCGAGGCTCAGATTGCATCACATAAAGCACAGATGGGAACATTGGAGAATCGAGCCCACGAGTCCTGGCTGACTGCGCGTCAATCGGAACGTCGCTGCGAAGAAGCACTGGCCGAAGCAGCTGGTCTGCGACGCAAGCTAACCCAAATGGCCAGCGGCAGTGTTGCCGTGGAGCAGCTGCCCAATGGTGCAACGGCTGATGCACCACTAAAAAATGCACCTTCGCCACTACCGTTGCCAGGCTCACCATTGCTAAACATGCCAAATCCACTGCCATTCCTGACGGCGCCATTCTCACCGTTCATGGGCCTTCCACCATTTCTACCGCCAGCAGCTGGTGGGGCAAGGCCACCGCCACTAGGACGCATGAGATCGCCGCCACCATCAACCTCACGCGGCGACCGTTACTCCCCGCATAGGGATGATTATAGCGACTACGATGACGATGACTATGATGATGACGATGATCGAGGTATGGACCGACGCCGACGGCTCAGCGGTAGCTGGGGACGCCGTAATTCCTATCTGCACTCGCCTCGTACATATCGTTCGCTGTCACCTTCGGACAGCCGGTACAACTATAATGATACTGAAACAGATTTTAGTCCGCCGCCCAGCCCACCACCAACGGGTCTGCGCAATGGCAGCTCCAGACCCCTAAGCGAAGTATGAAAATGGCCGTATGTACTTTAGAGAAGCTTGTAGTAAGTCATCTCATAACTACTACTGCTAATCATTGTAGTTGAAAAAACTCAAAATTAGTTCAAATATATTTATGTATTAATAATCGGGCAATGAAAATTTATATTCAATTTGATGCGGATAAATTTGGCTCAATGATTAATGGAAGTGAAAATAAAAATAAAATATACTGAAAACAAATTAAATCATTTGGATATTCATTAGACCCAGGGAGATCTTGGAATGAGAAGGATTACAAACATAAGTATGCACATAAAACAGAGTCAATGCAGATATGGTTGAACTCAAAACTTTTCCAAAATATGTCAACTATTCGATCCTCAAGTTGCTCTTTGAACTTATCAAGATTTTTAAAGAACATCTTCGGAAATCGACAGTAATTTCAATAATATTATAATAATTATTTTGAAGAGTACCCCGCATGTTTGAAAATTCTTTCGCCTCCTGCCCATGTCACGGGTGAATTATTGAAGCTATTTAGGATTTTTAATAACATAAATAGCAGCAATTAACTGCTTCAATCACATGACTACGAATTTAAATGCTATCGTACTATTAAGGGCCAAATAAAATTAGTAATTTAGTAGTAATTTGCTTTACTTGGGCCATATTTTCAAATATCGAAAAAAAATTGGCCTTAGCAAATCACAAATCGAACACGTCTCGAATTTTCGCAGGACGTACGTTGTTTTAATTTAGTCCTCTACCGAATTTCAAATTACTCACGAAAGCTTCCAAAATTAATATTCTTTATATTTTCACCATTTTTGTAATTAAGTATAATGCCATCTTCAATCAATTAAGACTCCATCAAGATAAATTTCAAACTTTCAAACAACAAAAAACAAACTTTTCGTAAAAGCTAAGGTAAAAAACTAAAAAAAATAAAAACAACATAAGGTTGCTTTTGGAACAAACTGAGTTTAAAGCTATTTATAAGCGTAGTGCATTTAGTCTAGTTCCAATTTACGAAAAGATCCTGCAACTCCAAAGGAGCTACTATTGTGGACTTCGTTGGCATGTTCCCGAAGCTTTTCATTTGTACCAAAATCACGCGACGATAAAAAATATTTTTTATAACTACGCAATTTTAGCTCCATGGCATCGCTAATATCCTGGGTGATACCGCATGTCCCACCATACTCCACAGGCAAATGCTCCCGACGTACAATTTTAAAAATGGCTTCCGGATCAGAACTTACCGAGATCTGCAATTAATATGTGGTAATAAATAGTAACGATGTGAGGCAAAATAAAAGTGTTACCCGATTTTTAATTTTTTCGGGAAAAAAAGAGCGAAGAGCGTTAAATCCTGACTCAAAAGACTGCGGCACATTCACAAAATGAATAGCTTTCTGGCGAGTGGGCATTGCTTCATCGGCGTAAGCGGAGAATTTTCGCAAGATCTCGGGCTGCAGTGCAAAAAGGTGTGTTAATGTTACGCCTTGCATATCCAAAATCTCTACATAGCCACTGATCGTAGCGTTATCATCTTCAAACATCATTATCTCGCCGAACATTGATCCAACGCGTATTATGTCCTGGAACTTATATTTATTTGTGTCGTAAGAGCCTGCTCGTATAATAGTCACGCGTGGTCCAACATCGTGGGATTCTAGCGGCAGGCGTAAGATAATGCTACAGTTAAACAAAAACACCAAAATTAACTATTTCCAAAATTAAAAACAAAAAATTGAACTTACCCCATGCGTATAATGTCCAATGTCAGCGGATTGTCAGTTAAACGAAGTTCATTGAACACCTCTGGAATGGATGCTTGTAGCGAATAAAATCGATCGAATTTGTGTTTCGCTCGCTCTAGACTGAATTTTGTGCCACGCAGAAAAGCCAACAGAAACTGGGAATCAGTACAGGCGCGTAGATGTTGCTGCTTACATATCCAATTGCGTAAGGCTTCAATGTCCTCCTTAACACGATGGGGCACCTCATTAAGTTCTTGAATGGCAATTTTTTGCAATGCCGGATGCAGTGGACGTAATTGATTCGAATACAATTCTATGCTCATAGCTGCCACAGGAAAATATGTACATATGTATATAGAAATAGACAGACGTGTACACAGATCTTGATTTTTATTTTAAGTAAAGTAATCGGTAAAGAAAAAAATATTATTTTATTAGTAAAATCTGTACAAGGTTAGAAATTCAGGGGTAATAAAATAATGTTTAACTTTTTTATTTCATAAAACTACCTTTAGAAAAACGACCAATAATTGTAATTTTGTATAACGGATTCCATAAACAACATTTTTTTAAATCTTTTCCAAGGGAAATTGCTTTAATATAGGATTCAGGTCCGTTCTGGGCGAGTTTTCTAAGAAACTGCGGTGCCGATAACAACTTCTGTCACCATCCTGGTTTCATTCACAGGAATTCGGTGTTTGCTTTGGATTGCTTATAGTGACAAATGTCTGGTAGCGCTTGACCGTTCCTGGCTTATCTCTGCGCTCCATTGTTATCGAGCATGCCAGAGTGACCAAGTTCCCAGCAGAGGTTGATTAAGCGACACATAATTTTACATAAAATTGCGAATTTCAAATTTTTTCGGCTATCACAGTTCGAACAAAAATTTATATCATTGAAATCCCTAAGTACTAAATGTTTTGGAAACCTTTCCTATAGCATTCGGCTAAGAAAATTAAAACAAAAACTGTGATTCTTAAAATACCTAAATAACAAAAGTTTTGCAATCATTTCGTCTAGGTTAATTATAAATTTGATGAATATTACGTACTTTAGTACCAAGGAAACATACGTTTGTGCAAAAATAACTGGAGTCCACACAGATTGATATTTACAATTTTTTAGTTTTGTTTTCAATGGCATATTTACCGAAATGGATAATAGGAAAGCTGGCACAAGGCTAATCCAATAATAAGATATTAAATTCTTTTGTGTGTGTGTCTATCAGGAAAGCCCTCAAGGTAGCTCGCGCTTACTTGCAATGCAATTGTTTACTGCTCGGAAATCCCACACCGACTGATAAGTCATGCTAAATAAACAAACTTCATTTCGTTTTTGGTATGTTAGTTGATCAAAAGCCGATTATCGATAAAGTAGGACGCGTTGGCTTCCAAAGAGCTTTGTAATACTTATGCTTTGTGTGGTTTTGCGATTGATTGGCTTAATTGGCTTCGAGTTTACGACCAGTTTACGACATTGTGCATCAGATTTGAGTGCATTCAGCCGTTTTTTGCCAGATTATGTCGAATGCTAGTTATTGCTTCAATTGCTTTGCATTCTGTTTCGTTACGATTTAAAATGGTCGCTTAAGAAGCATCACACAAAAAGCCATTTTTAACAACATAGAGAGAGAGATAGAGGATGTCTTAATATTTAAAATTTGTATTTTTAACCATATAATCCTAGTTTTTTCTCTATTAATTCAAGAGACCGACATTCGAATTCGGAAAAAGCTGTAGGTCCCTTTTCTTTAACAGTTGTTAATAGAAATCCCCAAGGGGCGACTGACAAAAAAATTTTTTTTGCTATAGTAAATATCTTTTTTCCCATATAGTATGGCTATACCTACGTTCCAACTATACTCTCTTCCGTCAGCGTCTTCGAGCTCAAAGGAATCTGAATATACCTCTGGGTATAAGTACGTCGCCCGTAAATATTTTATAAAGAACGGAACAAAGACCCATCTCTAACAAAAACCCTTTTTAATATAGTCAGTATATGAGGCTTTGGATTTTAACGAATAGACAAGCTGTATATGTTTATATATACAAGCTTATAATCGCCATTAACCGTACTACTGGATGTTAAGAAAAAATGAAATTGTATTGCACAAAAAAGAATTTTTATTTGCGACCACCTTCCAAATGCTATAGACTAGGTTTGCATTTGCTCCCCGACTTTCCAAATGGTATAGACTGGGTTTGTACGGTTAAATTATCACAAGATCGGATATTATTACTTGAATGTTCCATATTTTTAGAAAAAATTAATTTTATATTTTTTATTTTCTGGTTATTTTTGCAAAGATCACTCAAAACTTTTTTTCCTATTTCATACATTAAAAGAACCTGCAAATCCCATGGTAAAAATATGTGCAATGCTGTTGATAAAAAGGTTATTCGCATGTACTTCTTTAATCATTGTCAATAACAATTAATTAAACAAATTGATAAAGTCGATGCTTCTTTTCTGTATGTACGTACATACATACATATGTATGTTATGTTATCACTCTTAATAATTCATTTTAATGCCAAACGAGTACACTTAAAAAAATATATTAATAATAAATCCACATAGTAGCCGACAATCCTTTCTGAAACCAGATTTCATGGCTTAGTTACAAAGTACATAAGACCACCAAACATAAGACATGTACATATAAAACATTGGCTGCCACTTAAAATTCTTGATTTGAACTTTAATAGTCCATAAAGTATCCTAATTTGATTTCCACACAAAATGAAGGCTAGTTGCTTTTGAAATTAGTAAATTTAGTTATGATTACAATAAAATTTGTAGAGTTCAAAGAAAAACATTAAGTTGTATATTTGTTTTGTATTTTATTTTTAAAACATTACATATATATTCATGTTTAGTACGTATAAGTAATAAAAAAAACCCTAGAAATTCAAGTATATGCTGTGAAATTTATCCTTTGCTTTTAATTCATTTCAGCTAGTAAGAGCAGGTGTTCCTCAAGGAAGTGTTCTCGGCCCCACATTATATACCTTGTACACGGCAGACATGCCGCTGCCCTCACCTAACACTGGATTACTAATAGCAACATACGCAGACGATACGGCAATACTGAACAGCAGTCCATCTGAGTTTGAAGCATCAGAGCTACTACAGGCATATTTAGACGAGTTCAAGAGATGGACGGAACGCTGGTGTATAACCATTAATACACTAAAATCAGTGCACATCACCTTTGCCACCAGAAGAGGGGAGTGCCCTTAGGTCACACTGGGATCTCCGATACCAAGAGCCACCAAAGTAAAATATCTGGGAGTCACATTTGACAGACGACTGACATACGGCCCACACATCACTCAAACAGTCAAAAGCTGCAAATTAAAGTTAAAAAAATTGGACTGGATGCTGAAAAGTTCTAGCAAATTGTCGCTTCGTAGCAAAAGAACAATTTACAATGCTATTGTAGCACCAGTCTTCACATACGCAATACCGCTCTGGGGAACTGCTGAGAGGACCCATATAAAACGACTGCAAACGATGCAAAACAAGGCCCTGAGAAGATGGACTGGAGCAGAATGGTTTGTTTGAAACGAAGTCTTGCATAATGACCTCAACATCCCTACCATAGCTGAACTAATCGGACGACACAGCTCAAGATACAGGGATAGGCTTACTAATCATCCAAACCAACTTGCAACATGCCTAGCCACAAATACAAATAGGCGAAGGCTCAAAAGACGGCACCCTTTAGACTCTCGAAATGATTTAATCCTTTAAAAATTGTAAATTGCAATTTGTAAATAGTAGATAAGTTTGATACTCATAGTTTCAAGGGCAGTTCGCCAACTCATTGTTAAGGTTACTATATATATGCGCTATATAGAGTCATAAGACAAAAAGCTGTATCAAATAAATAAAATTAATAAAAAAAATTCATTTCAAATCATTTCTTTTTTTTTTAGAACAACAGCTGTCTTGTTGGCTTCTGTTTGGTATGGTTGGCAACGCTACCCATATCAGCTGAGACTTTTCTCTATATGTACACATTGTTTCGTTAGAAAAAATTGTAGTTTTTTTTTCATGTAAAAATAATTAATTACTATTAATTACTAATTAGTTGTTATAAATTATACTTCGCCATAAGTTTAACAAAAATCAGTAGCTATGACAAGCCCTGATGAGAATCCTTTCGCCGCTCTGCTGCAAGAGGGCCAGACTAAGGCCAATGGCGTGTCCAAAAAGCTTATTGAAAAAACTTTGCTTTTTACTCTTAATAAAAACATTGACTCAGTGAGAAATGAACACGGTGTTTTATGTCTGGCTGACTTAATAGTTCCCGACAACACTTCGGATGATACACTTAGTGAAGATTTGTTGGCACACGCCTTATTCGAGCGTCTTATGCTCACGGACACTAAAAAGTACTTTCTGGCATCAGGATCAGACTCTTTTGCAGGCCAAGAAGAGGCTTTAGAGACGCGTGCTATGTATTACCTTCATGGTGCGTTTAAAAGGTGTGAGCAGGTACAATCTCAGTGTAAGCCTGACGAACTCGTGCATTGTAAGAAAATTGTTGAATTGATTCTGAATAATGCCAGCACTTGTATGCGCCAGCCAGATTTGTTAATGCCTCAGTCATTTGCTTGCCAATGGCTGGAACTGTTCGAGCAAAGCGATGAACATGACAATAGCACGCAGGAGTTTCTAGTGCGAGTGACCGCGAAAGTGATCGAGGAAGACGATCCCTTAGAGGCGCTGGGTGCTTTAAAGGCAATTTTTTATCCTATGTTAAATGATTTGCAGAAGATAATCGCTAAGGATAATTTGATAACGATTAAGAAAAATATATTTTGGATTTTGGGATTTTTCGTGCGAGATAAACGCGCCGGTGTGTTGGGAGAAGTGCTCATAGATTACACAACGCCCAATCCTAAAGCAAAAGGTGGCAAATAATGCAAAAAATAATTAGAATTCATTTTAATATATACTTACTTTCAGGTGGAGATTATATGGAAACGCTGTTTGGGCAGTTACTTTGTTTTTCGATCATGCCAAAGACCCAAAATAGTCCCTACGAATTTTTTCGCGATTTGTCCTTGGCGTCCCAGCAGACTGATCCGTCACTGTGGCAATTGTTGGCGCATCATCAGCAGGCATTGTTTTTGCTATTTAAACAATTGCTTGTCTTATCTCCAGACACCAAGAGAAAGACGCTGCAATGGCTGGCTAGTTGTCTGGATGCCAACGTGGCACGAGGACATTTATGGAGTACCTACAATATAAGCTTTGAACAGAGTATGCACGATACGGCAAGTGATGCTTTTATGACCAGTCTCAGTGCTGTTCTAATGCGCCTTTGCACGCCGCTCTGTGCGCCCACTCTGAAGGTAATACCGCCAACCAATATATAAGATAACATACAAAATGTTATGAAAGAGTTCTGTTTTCATAGGTACTGCTGGTTGATCCCACATATTGTGCGGTGCCGGAAAGTGAACGGTTAGACAAAGGAGTTAGCATGCTCAAGGCATTTGAAGAGACATGCTTGCTACCAAGTGAGGAGGGCGAGCAACGAATTTCAGCGTCTAAATACAATTTCATTACCGAGATCTTTTACATGGCGCACAAAGCTTTCGAATTGGGCAATCGAGCTTGCATTGAGCGCCTGACACGCATGGTGCGTGAGCTGCAAAACACACAGACAGCCTACCAGGATGTAGCCAACACTGATCCTAATAACGATCTGGCCAAAAATCTATTCCGCATGCTACAGGATCAAATGCAGAAGGTACTCTGCATACGAAATGGCTTAGCCGAACCGGACAATGACGCAGCTATATTGAAATTCTTTGAAGCCTCTGCTATCTGGCTTACAGAAATAGCAACGCTACCACGCGAAAGCTATGAGGTTGCTCTGGACAAACGAGACTTTGCGCCGCAAGTATTGCGTAATTTGGAGCTGCTCTCGGACACGCCGCCTTTTATAGCGCCGTATATAAAGTCGGTACCCGAAAATATAATCGACAATATTGCTGCCTATTTGAATTTTTGTCGCACATCGCCCAGTGATCTGTTCATACAAATGTATTTCTCTTCACATGACGCATTTTTCAAAATGATCTTACTGTTCATGGGCAGTCCAGCTTTGGTGAAGAATCCACACTTGCGGGCTAAGCTTGCCGATGCTTTGGAATTTCTGCTGCCCTCACAAATATCGGGCAGCCATCGTAAATCATTCTCTACGCATGTCTTTGATAGCCATACAGATCGATTGCAGGTGGTACGTAGCTTACTAAATGTTTTTGTTAGCATTGAGATGACTGGGCAGTCGGTGCAGTTTGAACAAAAGTTCAACTATCGCCGTCCCATGTATGCTATCATGGAGTTTCTGTGGACTAAAGAGGAGCATGTTGCGTGCTTTAGACAGTTAGCTTGTGAGGCTGAACAAAACATGGAATCCATTGAACCGCCACTTTTTCTGCGATTTATTAACTTACTTATAAATGATGCTATATTTTTGCTGGGTAAGCTAAATCTTAAATTACTAAAATTCAAAGGTTTATTCATTTTTAAATTGTCGTGTTTTTTTTTAGATGAGTCGCTTTCAAACTTGGAGCAAATTAAACAACTGCAACAGGCACAGAGCAATGGGGAATGGAATAGCCTATCGCAAAACGATCGCCAGCAGCAGGCCAGGAATTTACATCATTTGGGCATGTTGGCTCGCTTTGATAATATTTTGGGGCGAGACACTATCAACATACTTAAACTGTTGACTACCGAGATTAAAAGTATATTTTGTCACAACAGCATGGTTGATCGAATAGCGTCCATGTTAAATTATTTCCTATTGCATTTGGTTGGACCCCAAAAAGAGCGTTTTAAAGTCAAGGATAAAAAGGAGTTTGAATTTGATCCGGCACAAACAGTGCTAGAAATTGCACATATATACATTAATCTTAGCACCAGCGACAACTTTTGCTTGGCTGTATCGCAGGATGGCCGCTCCTACAGTGAACAATTGTTCGGCTATGCTGAAAATATTTTGATACGCATCGGTGGCGGTCAGTTAATTGGAGCCATGTCAGAGTTTGCCGAAAAGGTTCAAAAAATGAACGTCCAATACAAGGAGGAGCAAGAGCTACTAGCAGATGCTCCCGATGAGTTTTTGGATCCCATTATATCAACACTAATGACTGATCCAGTAGTACTGCCCAGCTCTAACGTAACTGTGGATCGTTCCACTATAGCACGTCACTTGCTAAGCGATCAGACGGATCCTTTTAACCGTGAGCCGTTGACCATGGACAAAATAAAGGCTAATGACTCGCTCCGGCATGAAATTGAGAAGTGGGTCCAAGCCAAACGTGCTGCAGCATTAGCATTAAAGTCCAAAAGTTGAAAATCTTATTCATAAGTGGAAATGGGTGCAACCAAAGAGTTAGCTTGGGTTAAAAGCGTAAGAAAATTTTGGTTTTTGTGAATTCACGTTATTCAGTGCATATATTGTTTTTAAAAAGTCACAAAGACTTTTTAAAGACGAACTTTGGATTTTGTTTTATTATAATTATTAACATTCTAGTTTATAACGTTGTAATGTATGTGTGTTGTGTATATAAATAGACGTGTGTGTATGGTTCTATACATATTTACATATATAAACTCTGTTAAAATTACGGTCATCAAAATAAAATAGATTATCAATTATTAATAGGTTCTAACCAAAAAAATTAAATAAGATTTAAAACAAATAAATCTTACAGATACTTGGGTGGCTTACAGTCCTTTCAACAAGAAGTGAAGTAAGGGGATTAAAGGTATTTTTTTCCGACAACTCTAATAACTTAATAGCAGTCAAAGACATCTATCTATTAATATTTAAGAACAACGACCTATTGAAATATCTTAGTTGTGCAAAATATTAATATTCGGATTGGACAATACTATAATTTAAAATAAAAGAATAGTTGAAATCCCCAGAAAAATTCAACATAAGCCATTTTTTCATCATACTGGCTTTTCTGAACCACTAGTATGTATTAAAGAGATATACATAATTTATAGATTTTATTTTTACAAAAGAAAAGCGAAAATTTTCGATGCGCTTCCACACGCGGTCTAAACAAATTTCGAGATGGATTTTACAATAGCATCTACGAGAATGTACTACAAGATAGTAAATTGTTAAATTGAGGCTAAGTATTTTTCGAACCCTCCTCGTATGTAAACATATACTCCGATAAGTAAAAGTCCAGAAAGCTACAGTTGAAAAGAGTCGGAACTTGTTGCTCGTGAGAAGCAGCTGATCGGATATAGAATGTAACTAAAAACTGAAAAGAAGAAGCACAGCACGTAACACTTCATAACTCAGGAACAATGTCAGTGCAAGCTCTTCGTCTGCTTGTTTCCAAATGCAACCGCTTTAATTTTAAAGTAAACGCAGGATCTTGAAGTTAAATCGAACAACTCTAAGTAATGTCTTTTTTAATATTAGCGTACGGCCACCAACGCCTGTGGCCCGAAAGTGCGAATTGTCGAAGTGGGCCCTCGAGATGGTTTACAGAACGAACAAAAACTGTTGCCTGCCGAGGTAAAGATCGAACTTGTCGATCGTCTATCGCAAACCGGTCTGCAAACCATTGAGGTGACAAGTTTTGTAAGTGCCAAATGGGTGCCCCAAATGGGAGATAATGCACGCGTAATGGAAGGTATTCGTAGAGTTCCTGGTATTAGTTATCCAGTGTTGACCCCAAATTTAAAAGGTTTTGAAAGCGCTCTAGCCGCCGGTGCGGAGGAAGTAGCCGTCTTTGGAGCTGCATCTGACGCCTTCTCACAAAAGAATGTGAATTGTAGCGCTGCAGAGGCGATTGAACGTTTTAAACCTGTACTGACAGCAGCTAAGGAGCATGGTGTTCGTGTTCGCGGCTATGTGTCGACTGTGGTTGGTTGTCCATACGAAGGTGTGGTACAACCAGCGGCGGTTGTAAAGGTGGTTGCTTCGCTTTACGATATGGGATGCTATGAGATTTCCCTTGGCGATACCATAGGCGTGGGAACGCCAGGCAGCATGCGCAAAATGCTGGACGAGGTCACGCGTGTGGTCCCTGCAGAGAGCTTGGCCGTTCATTGTCATGATACCTATGGCCAGGCGTTGGCCAATATACTAACATCGTTAGAATATGGTAAGTAATTCATAATGATTATGTTAGTAAAAAACGGACTTGCAAAAGCCACAAAATTTTCGGTTATACGCAGATTGTAAAGAGTTAATTTTTTATACATGTTTGTAGGTATACGAGTAGTAGATGCCTCCGTATCCGGTTTGGGTGGTTGCCCGTATGCGCGCGGAGCTTCTGGCAACGCAGCCACCGAGGATGTTGTTTACATGCTTCAAGGCATGGGACTGGAAACTGGTGTCAATTTAGAGAAATTGATTGCCGTAGGGCGTTACATATGCGGTGAACTAGGAAAACCTTCGGAATCCAAAGTAAATCGTGCATGGAAGCCAGAGGCTAAAATAAAGATCTGAAATTGTGCCTACAAGAGTTTGACTCACATGTAATCGATGGCATTTATTATAATAAATATACGTAACAAAGAAAAAAAATTAAAATTTTCATTTTTTGTTGTGATTAATAATATTTTTCTATAATGTAATCAATGAATAAACAAAGCTTAAAATAAAAAACTCGATTTAAATAAATAAACTCTATATGCATATTGTATATAGCTTTATAACATGACATAGTTATGAATTTTAACTTAGCAGTATCATGCGGAAAAACTATTTTCTTAGGTATATAGGTATACCTGCTTCTTCTATACTTCTCTAAATTAACCAATTGTGATATTTCCAAAAGTTTAAGTCAATTGGGAACGTTTAATGGCTAAAAAGCTCCGGCATTTTAGCAAAGTTTTGCATCCTAGATATTGTGGTCCCCGAAATCTAGGTGTTTATGCAGGTGAACAGACGTATGTATGTATCTCATATATCCCCTACCCCACAGATCCCAATTACGTTTAAACGAGCTGCAAAACACAACCCTGATATATTTTACTTAATTCTGACAAATATACCTAAAAAGATCTCTGATCCTATGGTTCATACATTTCTATCATCTGACTATGTGAATATACCAGCAAGCTAGCCAGCCAAATGAATCCAAGAAAAAGTTTAACTTGCATTCAGTATTCAAAAACTGTAAAAAATTTTAATGTTTAGTCGAAACCGCTTTAGAGTCTTTTTAAAAGTAATATAATCGACATGATGGCTAAAAAAAAATGTCTAGACACAACTCAGAGCATTAAGCTCGTTATTCCAATACAACAATTCAAGCTGCAAACCCCTATATTTCCAAGAAGAATCACAATTTATTTCCAGAGCTACTACCAGGAACAGTTTAATCTTAATATTTTTAATGTGAAATGTAAAATTTTCGTTGCCGAATAATTCAAAAGCCCTTTTGAAAGCTCACGAAAATTTTAGATTTAAATCAAATGCCGACAGTATTCACGCCCAAAAAAAATTATATAATTTTATCTGACGTCACATAAGGGATATAATCTGAAGCTTGGATTGCTCTAGCTCTTACCATCTTTAAAATCTATAGAACAGATCCGACTACAATAAAGAAAACCATCGATGGATTTAAAGTACATAAAATATTTGTATTGACTCGCTGATTTTTTTTTGTGAATATTCTTATTGTTTTAACGAAAAGCATTTTCTTAGTTACTAAGGAATTGGCGCAATGAAAACAAATATTTAAAAATAAAAACTAAACTTCTGTTCATAATTATAAGCGTAATATATACTTTTACAGCTTAGAATTTTTGAGCATCTTTAATGGTGTACATAGAAGTGTCGCCCGATGCAAGCGATAAATCAGCCAAACTTTGATTAATGCGACGTGGAATATTCGAATTATTTGCGGAAACATTTGTAGTATGTGTAGCCAGCAGTTTTATTTTACCATCGTGCCTTAAAACTGAGGGTTCCACTGCGCTGTTAAGGTACTTTTGTATTTGTTTTACTTTTGGCATTGGTATTGGTGTACGCTCATCAACAATCTGGAAAATAAAAAATATTTTAACAAATTGCTCGCGTCGATTCTATTACAAACTTGGCTTTGTAAAAAGAAATAAAGTTATATAGCCAATACGTTAGCTCACCTGTTTCATATCTGAAGATATATATGCCTTTTTAGGCAGTAAACAAACTTCTGGCCCAATTCCTTGTGTTACCATTTTAGATTTGCTGCTCGGTCCCTTTGTCATGCTGAGTTTGGGGCGGCATAAGAGTGATTCTTGCTCCAGTTCTGTGAATGCCAAACTAGTAAAAATATCCACACCTTTCTGCTTAAACATGGTCATTAGCGGTGCCGTTGACGATTTCTGTGTATACGCACGTATGGGGCTAATTATATGTCCATATGGTTGTTTAATTTCATGTTGACGTCGTGTTGGGATGCTCGAGGGCGTTTTAAAGAGTTTAGCAGTTGGTTTGCTCATGTTAATACCAAAGCGACTTGGCAAGAGTGGTGTTGCATTTTTTTCGATACTTGATCCTAACGTTAGCTTGTTGTTGCCTCGCAATGGCGTGCAATGCTTGGAATTGGGAGTTTTTGAAATTGTTGTAGTTTTCATTTTGGGCGACATGGTAAAAGTATTTTGTTTTTGAAGTTTAGGCACCTCTATGTTTGGCACAGTTTTAGATGGAACAGCAGCAGCCATATACTCCAACCCCTTTTTCATCATGTATTCCATTTCCTCAATTGTGTCATCGAAATGAAGTGACTTATCGCATTCATTCTCCTTGTTAGTGTCAAAAGAAATATTATTTTCTTCCAGCTTTATTACGGGAGCCAATTGGTTGTTAAAACTTTCCTCATCGGAAGACAATTCAATAACGGTTTCGTCTACGGGCTCAGCGTTCAACGATGCATTATCCTTTGGATCGAAAAAACCAAGAGGATTATCACTCTCATTTTCTGGTTTGTTTCCATATTTTTTCGCGATTTCCGCGTAAAACATTTTATCAACGTCCACCAAGCTTTTGTCTTCCTCATTCGAAGTTTGGGCTATGGAATTATTAACAGCTGATTCGTAGCAACTAGATGCAATAGTTTCGCTGCTCTGCTGAGTTTTGAGCGCGCTGTGGAAGCTTATTTGCGAGTCTTCAGACTGGGTTGAGGTCAAATCTGCCTCATTGGCCTCTAAAATCGTTGAAGGACGCATAAGTCCTACCATCTTCACCGGTGAAGTCTCTATTGTGGGTTGAAATACCGAATCGTTGCTACCAATTGTATTGTCCCAAAAACGGGAGGGCGTCTCAATATCCTCCAACTGTGTGCATTCTACACCTTTAAGAGGACTTTCATTTTCTAGCTGTTGCTCAGCACAAACTTCATTTAACATTCGCCGCAGGGCCACAAGCTCTGGATCTAAACCTACAGTAATGCGTACATACAAATTATTATAATGAACCACCGGCTTAAGTTACTTTACTCACTTTTGTCTATGCTGGTATCTTTTGAGCTGCTGCTGCTGCAGTCAGTGTTACTGCGCTTTTTAGCCAAGGCAAGCACTTGCTCTTTATCATTGCTATGCATATATTGAAAAAGCGTGCTATCTGGATCAGAGCAAGTTTTGTCGCACATGCGCTCGTACGCATTAAAACTTTCATCATGATCATCGTGAGCCCCTTGCCGCTCATACATAGAGTCTTCGCAAATACTAAGTGTTTCGGTGGCATTGCCAGTTATCTCGCAATTTTGCCGTTCCACCTTATTCGCGGCCATTAAAGATTGAAAATCTATTACCACTTCATGGCTATGGCGTTGCTTTTCCGGCTCCATTTTATTTATTTTTAAGTTTTTTCGAATGGGGCTGAAAATAGTAATTTTAGTTAACAAGATTTATGAATAGACAGCTATATAATTGTAACTTAGTTTTCGAATGCAAACTAATTTTTTTACTACATTACTAAAAACACATGCTTCAGGTATGTTAGGATTTTCAAGTATATGGATAAGGAAAAAAATCATTTTGAAATAGTATTTACCAATCCATCAACAGATGCTTTGTTAACTTATCTCGCCAAGCCGCGTTGTTTTGGAATGGTTCTAAGCCTGACATTATATCTCATAAATGTCCGTCCTTTAGACGTAACCGAACAAAAGAATAATGCAGGCAGGCACCACAGAAAATATATTTGACCTAAACTTCACTTATTTAATATAATTACTCACTTTTAACTTTAAATACCACCAAAACTCAAGAGCTGGCGCAGCTGTCCTTGTGTTGCAGCGAAAATGCGAGTATCGACGCCAGAGTCAGGTATTTTTGAAGTCGATACTTATGCGATAACTATCAGTCTTTTTTTTCTTAGTTAGTATAAAGACGTTTTATTTAAAAACTTATTTCCTTGAAAAGGTGAAAACTCATTTAAAACATAGTATTATTTAACTAATAAGCTTTTCTAGCCATCTACCAAGCAATCTAATTAAAATATTTACATTCCAGATTAAATTCACAAGTAAAGTGATTTAGTCAGGCTTGTTGGTAATGCTAGTTAATAAAATACATTTTAAAATAGAAATTGTTATATTAGGCAAAAAAAATATAATTGTTGTTTTGAGAAAAAATAAAATTGTTTTAATACATTTATTTATGCTATACTTAGTCGATAATTTTGATTTAATACATCGATAGAAATGACGACATCATGCAGGTATAATTAAAATGCCGGTCTAAAAAAGATAACAAAAACAAGTGTTTTCAGATACGTCGTAAAAGTTGCACAATTAAGTTGTATATGCATTTTGCTTTAGTTGTAAGGTCAGAAAAAAAAATATGAATACATTGCGACACACTGTTTCTCTCATTTCGCTGAGCACATTTCAGCTGGTTCGGCGTACAAAAGGAAGGCATCTACGCGGATTTGTGCTTGGTACTGGCCTAGCTACTTTCGCATCGGTCACGTACGCACAAGCAGAGGCCTTGAAGGTCCACCGAAAGTTCAACAGTTCAAAGTTTATGGCAGAGCCTATAACAGATGGGGATTTGCTTCTAGAGGACTCCGAAAATATGCGGCATCGTATGGAGCTGCTTATTATGGAAATTCAGGCAGAGTTTTGTCATTCATTAGAGACGGAAGAATTTGGAGGAACAAAGTTTACAGTCGATAGATGGAAACGTAAGGAAGGTGGTGGTGGAATAACCTGCGTGTTGCAAGACGGGGAAGTTTTTGAGAAGGCTGGTGTTAACATTTCAGTTGTGACGGGCATGCTCCCGGCAGCTGCTGTACAACAGATGCGCGCTCGGGGCAAAAACTTGACTGAAGGCACCAAGTTACCATTTTACGCTGCTGGGGTCAGTGCTGTAATTCATCCAAGGAATCCATATGTCCCGACGATACATTTTAACTATCGCTATTTTGAGGTTGAATCGCCAAATGGTGAGAAACAATGGTGGTTTGGTGGCGGAACAGACCTGACTCCATATTATTTGGACGAAAAAGACGCTCAACATTTCCATAAAACTCTTAAGATGGCCTGTGATGAACATGATTCGCAGTTTTATCCAAAGTTTAAAAAATGGTGCGACGACTATTTTCGCATCACTCACAGGCAAGAATGTCGTGGAATTGGAGGAATTTTCTTCGATGACATTGACACACCAAGCCAGAACGAAGCCTTCAATTTCGTAGCCAGTTGCGCTAGGGCTGTCATACCATCTTACCTCCCACTTGTTCAGAGGCACAAAAATGACGCCTACGGCAGCAACGAGCGTCAGTGGCAATTGTTACGGCGCGGTCGATATGTAGAATTTAATTTAATATATGATCGTGGTACGAAATTCGGATTGTACACTCCAGGTGCACGGTATGAAAGTATTCTTATGTCACTGCCACTTCATGCTCGATGGGAATACATGCATGAACCAAAAATCAACTCCAAAGAAAATGCTTTGCTGAAGGTTTTGCAGAATCCCAAAGATTGGATCTAATATAACTCCTAGCTAAGAAAAATTGTGCCTTTTATTTTATTTATTGGTTTTGGTGAAAACGTATGCTTGTAAATTCATAGTACATGTACATATGTACATACGCTCTATATACATTTCTTTGTATTTACTTTGTTTATTTGGCGCATAAAATCAACTGAATGTTCCCGAACATTCTCTATATAAGCAAACGCGCAGAAAAACATGACATATTGAATGGCTTGAAATCTAAGATATATTTAAAATATCTATTATACAATATTATCATAGTTATATTTTTTCAATAAAAAATTGAATTTGTTGTTAAACTATATTTTTATTAGTGGTTATGTGGCCCCTTTCTTTTTGAAGTTTAGAAAAGCGAATAAAGTAACCTCGGCTTACCTAGGTAAACAACCAATTTCGCAATTTTTTTTAGGTTATGTTCTTTTGAAAAAACCTAACCAATATGGGATCTCCATAATTTTGTTTTATTTCCCTAGGTAAGTACATAAGACTCACCAACCATATACAATGTTAAAGCGTCGCTTGAATTGTGTATGTATAAGGGTTGTGTAGAAATACAAAGCGGGAAAACTACCTATACATACATACATATATACGCACGTATATATATGCATAGACTCCATTCGCGCCACCGGCAATTCTTACCAAGCCATCAAAACAAAACTACAAATACTGTTGGTCGAGCTCTTAATTTTGTAGTTTTCAGAATGTTTTATTTTTTCAAATTGTTCTTTCAAATGCACATTAATTTATTTCTGGATGCAAACAAACTGTTACACTACATTCTGTGGCTTATTTGTAGAATAATGCTGTCTCTTATTTACTGTCGTCATATAAATGAAGAGTAACTAGCTTAACTATATTAATTAAACACCAACACCTCCGGTCTGCTGCTGATATACCTCAATGGTGTCACCTTCCTCCATCTCCAACGAGGTTGGCGTGTCGTTCTCGTTGATGGGCTGTCCGTCGAAGCGAAAGCGGACAACCTGCATTGAGAGTCCGGCACGATCGCAATAAGCATTCATCAGTTTTCGCAACGGAGTGTGTTTTTTAATCTTGAATTGAACGACGGCATTGTCCTGACCAAGCACCTTCAAATTGATGTGCTCGGTTTCGCCTCCCTTCTTTTCGTCGGACATTTTTTTTTCTTAGCTTGCTTGCGCTTGGAGGTATTTAGCAAAACTGCAATGATGCCGGGGCGTGCTGTACGAAACGTAAAATATAATGAAATACACGAAAATTATATACAAAATCTTTTATATGGATATTGGCGTAAGTTCACTGCACAAAAACAAAAATGCTTACTCTTTCAATATGATTTAACTCCGACTAAACTTCTTTTCCGAATTATATTTAAGCGGCTTGCTAGCTACACACACGCTAAAAAAATGGTTGTATCGGGGTTGTTGATATGGGTTTTGTATCGATTGCTTTGCATCAAAATTGCAAAATTTAGGTATGATACTTTTAATATCGATGTCTTAAACAATATTTTTATCGACTACAAAACAACTTCAAATATTCAAATGAATAGTTGCAAATAGTTAAATTGTAAATTTAATAAATTTGTACTGTACTGTACACTGAACACGGATAAAATTTTAAAGACTTCAACATTAAATAAACAAATCTCTTAAGCAAGGCATACATTATACAGCGTGTCGTACAGTACGGCCGTTTATCGAGCGCGTCGTATTTCGATTTTATTGTGTGTGGCGCTGCTGTATGAAGTCATACGACGTTCGCACGAAAATTTCAAAACGTTTTGAACTTTTCGTGCGACGATTATTTTTTTGTGTATCGATATATAAATATATATAAATGAGCACCTGCTGCCGGCAACTTCGCGCAATTTATAAATTTAAAAAATAGACTAAAACATGGAGGGCACTAGAGTAATGCGCGATTTTGTTGACACATTCAAGAGTTTGACCGATTTATGGATTTATTTTATCATATTGGTCAAACAACTGGTCAATTACAGCTAATGCAAATATTTTTGACTCCATTTTGGCGCACAATGTTCTCTATACAAAATTTAATTTTAAAATGTGGCTGTACTGTCTGCTGTATCGTTTGCATGATCAACGTACAACTCGATAAACAGACGCGCTGTATAGTGTATTCCTTGCTTTAAAATCGCAACGATAATTGTCAATCTAATAAAATTGGAGTAGAGTATGGTGTTGCCACTTGGAAAATTCAAATTTGGCGCGGATGACTTTGGAATTCCCTATAACACCACATTGCAATTAAATCGGATATAAATAAATACTTTATATAACCTTTATCACACGCTAAGTTATATTTTATGTATTACATTTTATTTTTTATTGTGTAGCGATTTATTTTTATGTTAATATTGGATTATAAACTTTTGAATTTATCGGTTGACAAGCCAATAAATAAAGGCAAAAAGAATTTACCTTTGTAGATATCTTCAAATTTTTTTATAAATTCTGTTAGCATGTTCCGCGACAGAAAGGAAATCTATTTTGTTAACCATTTTTGTACCTTTGCCAGGCATCTGACTCAAGTATATAAAATACCGGCTGAATAAAACCCGAATAAACAGACATATTTTATTATATTCTACCTATCTGCCTTCTACCAAAACATATTGAAGTAATAGTTCAAAGTAAATGCATATATTCTTTACTTTTACACTGCACTGGCTAAAGTAGACAGAACTTATGTTCAAGTACATTAATTATTTTCGCGCAAAAAATTAATGTGAGAAAATTGAATAAAATCATCATCAATAGCATCTCTCGTTTGTTACTCAGTATATATAATAATACCTTTGGGAAATTGAAAACTACCTGAAATTTTGATTTTATTAGGTATACTTACCTTAAAATTTCATGTACAGAAAAACAAAATATTTCTAGCCAAATCTGCTTTATTTGCAAGGATTAAAAATAGGCGTTGCTTCCGCCCTTCGAATAGGACTTACGGATGTTAAGTTATTTTAACCCCAATGGAATAAATAATGCTAAATATTATTTTTTTGAAAATATGTGTTATAACATGATAATAATTAAAATCAAAATAAGGTTTGTGTGGTTCTGTCTTTGCGGAATTAAATTATACGTGAAGCAAATGTTTTATCAGTAAGCTTTATTAGTTAAAAACATAGTCGTTTAAATAAAAAAATAAAAGTATGCTATTTTATCAAAATATAAGGTATATTGATAGACTGGCATAGTTAGGGAAACCTAAGTATAGTATAGTCGAAACCATTTACTCTAATCGGCATTTACTTTTTATACAATTAGTGTATGCAAACACTAAAACAATTAACTTAATTACATATAAATATGAATGCCGATTTTTTTGCACAATTCCGTTTTAGATGTTTCAATTTTTGGAGTCCCAGAAAAACCACGCACCAGAAATTACCTGTTACCCACCAAGAAGCAACAAACCTTTCAGCTGGGTCATCAAATTAGTCCTTCTGTACGGGTGCCACAAATAAATCACCAAACGTACATGTAAAGATCAAGAATTGATTACATTCAATAATCAGAGGATATGCAACAAACATACATAACTTGGATAAACCAAGGTATATACATTTAATCTTTTGTAAAATCAAAACAGCAAATCACCATTACCTACATACATCATATTTCTAGTGGCATGTAATATGCGCATCTTTGCTCTTACCAAAAACAGACCAACAAAACTTACAACAGCAGCCAAGGTTATGAAAATCTTCCGATTTAAACTTACACAGAGCTATTGAAATTCACTGTGCCCTGGAGCCCTCACGTTTCTAGTGTTGGCCTAGAACGGTAAATGCAACGCAAATATTAGTGAAATTTATGCATCAAGGAAGTTACCTGATTGAAGATGAAATTTCTGTTTTGGACTAGCATTGCATTTTTAATTTACTTTCATATTAAGGGGTTTTTGCAACTATTTTCCACGTTTGGTATTTAGATTTAAACAATTTGAAATACTTATTCGCACTCAGAATTCGGGACGTGTGTATGCTACACATATGGGAGCATTTTTTCAGATTTTCAATATTGAAAACTGTAAAAAGATAAAGAAAATAAAGGCACGAGTTAGTGCTCATATTTAAATTTGTTGTTTAAAGGGCAAACATTTAACTAAAACACTAAAATAGGTCCCACGAACCACCATGAGACACGCAAATACCAAAAGTACCCAAGAACTTATGCTCCTTTCCATGCTCGCTCCTTGGATCCATTCCAAGCATTCCCTTATACCCCCTTACCAAAGGTGGGAAAACAAATACATAGACAGCTGCTTTATTATTACTTACTTTTCATTGTTCTTTTGTTAAGATTTACTTAATTTTGAATATAATTAAACGTATTTAAGCTATGCACATTAGTTGAATTGCGATTCGGTTTTTGTGTCTAATTTTCGATTTTTAGTTTTCATTCTTTCATTTATGTGTTAAAAATTATTATTTAGCTTGAGTCGTTAATAGCAAGCTTGACGCCTTCAATTGGATCCTTTTTGTTTTTGTGTATGGCCACGCAACCAGGACTTACAAATATCCTTATCCGAACCAAATTGTAATTTGCCGGCTTCCACGAGATCGTCGTCAGTGGCTGCCTGCTATTGAATGCGTTTAAAATGTATTTAAATTGTATAAAAGATATAACAATTGCTCGAAATGTGAACTCACAAATGGAGCAGCGTTATTTTCAACTACATGGTATAGATAGTACGTGAGCTCTGTAAAATTAAAAACGTAGTGCATACTTTTAAACTCCAGAGCGCTGATTAGAATTAGCGCCACCATTGTTGCTCCCCGCTGTTTTGTCCATTATCTGTAGAATTATTGCGCCCTATGATGGGTGGGGGTGGCACACTGAACATGTTATGATGTGCAGGCGGACGATACTTCTCTTCATGCTCGTCATCCAGTTCACGCTTAATAGATGCATTTTGATAATCATTCATAGAAAAGGTAGGATAACCGTCATCAATCGGCTCCTCCTTAATTTTAATAATATCCATTTCACGGAAGTCTGGCTTACGCTCTTTGATATCACGGTCACCCACGCTACGATCCGAACCTCGTTCGCGCTCGCGTCTTTCACGCTTGCGCTCACGACGTTCGCGCGATGACTCACGCTCCCTTGACTTGGAACGCTTCTTTTTCTTATCACGTTCGCGCTCGCGATCACGATCTCGCTCCCTGTCTCTCCTGTCGCGGCGATCAAATTCTTCGAACTCCCGATCCCTGCTGCCAGCGCGTCTTTTTCTTCGTTCCCGAGAGCGGCTGCGTGAGCGGCCACCACGGCCTCGTTCCCGCTCACGTTCCCTACGTTCTCGGGAGCGCGAGCGACGTCTGTCTGGACCATTACCACTGATTGCTGTTCCGTAGCCACTGCGCCCTCTTGCCTCAACTCCATTGCTACCACGCATACCTTCGCGGTCCTCACGCTCACGCTCCAGTCGATAGCGTTCCCGTTCACGCTCGTTATCTTCGCGCCCTGAATGCTTGATGTTGACATCGTTACCACCACGTCGAGTGCCACCTAAGCCGCCCCCAAGGCGTCGGGGCAACCAACCTTTGACAGTGCGAGCGCGTTCCACGTCTACCAGGACGCGCTTACTATCAATCTTCTTACCATCGGCGTGCTTGTAGGCTGCATGCATGTCGCGTTCGTGCTCGTACTCAATAAAAGCGTAGCCCTTGGGTTTACCTGACTCTTGATCGTGTATCAAAACGATCTTTTTGATAGGTCCATAGAACTCAAACTCACGACGCAGTTTAGACTCGGACGTATCATAGTTGATGCGTGCTATAAAAAGGGTGCGAAATGGGTCTTCTGTTGCGTTCTTGATTTCGGTCGGGTCCCAAAGAGCTATTTCACGTTCCAGCTTGTACGCTACTTGCTCCGCTTTTTCGCGACGTCTTCGCTCCAACCGCTCTTGTCGCGTCTCAACAGTTTTTGGAAGCGGTGTGTCCTTCGGGTCTTCAAAGTCGCTTATAAAATTGGCTACGCCCAAATAGCCGCGTGATTTCTTTTCATGTGGTAACTTATCCACTGGTGGCATAAAGGGAATGGGATCCCTTGCAGCAAATAAGGCCAACAAATTCGGCGGCAAATATTGTGTCATTTTTATTAAATATTACCTTGGCCAGAGCTCCCTTTATGTATATATATATACAATTCTAAGAGAAATGTTGAGGTTATGTTTTCCATTGTTTACGACAGATAAAAATATTTTCAATTGCGTACCTTAAAGATCCATGCGCAGACTCACAAATATATCATTAATGCTTAAAAATAACGCAATAATAAAATTGATAAACAAACACTGTCTGCAAAGAGTTTTTTATTTTGTATCAATTAAAATAAAAAATTGCCAACTTTTTCCAGGCAGCTGTACAGCTGCATTGAATGGCTGCTATCGAAAAATGCGTTGTTATCGGACTATTTGCGATTAGCATATGTAATCGACAGTAATCGAAACATTTGGGTTGATAATCGCTTAAATCTCATAAAGTACAAATAATATTAAATAAAATCAAAATAAACTGCGCAAAACATTAGAAATTTATAATTCTGCGTAATGTACTTAAAGTACATTGGCATACATATGTACTCCTTGAAGTAGCTTGCGGAGTAATGACAACACTACTTAACACACACAAATATACAATTGCAAGATCCAAATAACGGCATCTACGATCTCGCCTCAAACGTGATTGCATATCATTTAAATAAGTAATTCCAAGTGGATCTATTACCAGTGCTTTTTAATTATTATAAACCCAAATATTAATCAAATAGTAAGTACAGAATTCTTTAAAACAAGTATAATAAGCAACAATTGAGCAGCAATACAATAAACAGCTATGTCGTCTAATACAATGCAAGCGGCTGAATTTAAAAGTGCTGTCGAGATTTTGGCGCATGAAAAAAATGGCGCTGGCGCCGGCCACAATGAAGATATTGCGACTGAGACCCAAACGCCTGCATCACAAGAAAACAAAAGCAATTTTGTTAGCCTATCACCAAAGGAGCAACGTAAACGTATATGCAAACACCTCGTTGTAGACAATTGCCACTTTTCTGTCAGTACTGAAGGTGGGGAAAAGGAACAAGTGTTAACCCCTATAGAAAAGAACAAGATAGTTGTATCACCGCCACCACCTCCGCCAACTCCGGTTCAAGCTTCTGTGACGGCAAAGGACCTTAATTTGTTGCATGCTACAATGCCACAACAGGGCGAGGAGGATGATCCTACTTCTGAAAAGTGGGAGGATCCATGTGCGCCACCTCAGCCTCCACCTATGCCATCAAATGTATTTTTAGCAAACAGTCTGGGCTACCTGAAATTGACTGCAAGCAAATTAAAGGATGCCTTAGAAGAGGCCATAACCAAAATGGAAAATAACAAGAAACATCACCATCCACCACAAGTGGACACAACAGTAAGTAAAATATTGTTTTTTAGAGTACGCATATATTCCCCACTAAAAATCGGATCTATACACTCAAATTCCATGTTGATTTTTTTTTGCTTTTAACAATCGATTATTTTAAAATGTATGTCCTCGACCTATGTTTTTTATCTTTTAGACTGAATCTACTTTGGATGAAAACTTGTCGCTAAGTGCTACGAGCGTAGAAACTTTAATGTCTCCCGTTTCCCATTCTAAGGAATTAATTGTGCATCCTAAATGTAATAAGCCAGCTGCTATACGTCAAATGGAAAGAAGAATTAAAGTTTGTGAGCTGAAGGAAAAACAAAATAAAGTACATGCAACTGTTTTAAAAGAGGCCATACCTTTGCATGCTGTGTGTGCAAAAGAACTTTCACCTAAACCCGATGTGGCTCAACCTATTCATAATAATCAGCAGGATGATGAGGGCTTAGCATTGCAAGTTCTATCGGCTCGTGCCTCTACGCCATACACCCAGTCAACTACAATGTTGTCTTGTACGGCGGTTAGCTGCGATTTGGATCATGACCCCCGACAGCTTATTTCTCCAAAAACGGATAGCACAAAGCCTAGCAAAAAGATCGTTTCGGTACCATCGGAACGAAGTTCACAGAAGTATCGCGCAACGCCTAGCACTAAAAGCAGCATTTTACGAGCGGCTAAAACACGTCCTTTGCCGCTGACGTACGCAAATGAAGGTCAACCCACGTTGCATTATTCTCGTGCTAATCTGGTCAACATACGCAATGAAATGAATAATGCGCTGGTCCATCGCAATCAAGAATCCATGCACTTTATGCCAAACATTGCTACCTGCGACGACATTGAGTTGGAAGCGCGTCTGCGACGCTTGAATCTTTGGCGCTCCTTGGAACAAAGCTATATCAACCGCTCCACAAATAACTTAATGATGCGCATTAAATGCAACGCAAGCAATGACGAGTGCATGCCAGCTTTCTTCAAGAATAAGACAAAGCAACAAATTATCACCGACGAGTCAATAATTCAAAGTCAGCCGCCGCAGCCAGAATTCCAGGTGAGTGCAACTTTATTTAAATTCGTTTGAGGTTATTTTACCGAATAGTGGTGCTCACCGTCAACTTCTCTCAGACGCTGTGCTGCCTGCTCGGCAGTCAGATCACGTTGTGCCATTGCAAGTAACTCATAGCCCACCATAAATTTGCGTACCGTTGCAGAGCGCAGCAGTGGCGGATAGTAGTGTGCATGAAGGGTCCAGTGGGCGGTAGATGCATTTGCATGCTCGGGGCCTGTGGGCGCCCCATGCCACCCCATTGAGTACGGGAAGGAGCACTGAAATAGATTGTCATATTTGATATTCAGCTGTTTTATAGTCAAAGCCAAATTCTCCTTTTGTCTCTGTGTCAGGTCGTTGATCCGTTTGTTGTTGTTGCGTGATATGAGCATCGTTTCGAAGGGCCAGGTGGCCCAGTAGGGCACAACTACTAACCAATCGGGATTTTCAAGAACAATACGTTCTCGACGCTGCAGTTCCTTTTCGACATAATCGCTTAGCATTGGACGATCATGTGCATTGTAGTAAGTGCGCAATCTTTCATGCTCCTGGTTGGGCTCTGTGGGCAAAAACGAACTTGACCAGATCTGACAGTGGGGATGTGGATTGGAACAGCCCATGGCTGAGCCTTTGTTCTCAAAGATCTGCACCCAAACGTATTTGGCACTCAGCTCGTTGAATTGATTGATCCATCTGTGCAGCACAAGAGTACATAAGTCATGAGCTATTAAAATTACGATTAAAGCTACTTACTCATCAATAACATATTTTATATCAGTTAGACTCATAGTTGGTAATGTCAAATTGGACTTTGGATGAAAGCACATAACACGACAATTGCCTTGCGCAGCTGCTGTCTGGAACAGAGAATCCTCGCTAGCCGGTGGTGCAGGTACATTTTCAAGCAGTGCTGGAAAATCATTATCAAATACGTAGGTGCGCTCATATACTGCAGTTTTCTATGGGTAAATGTATTAAAAATCATCAGTTGTGACGTTAAGCAACGGAATAGATTATACTTGCAATTCCATTGGGTCGCATAACGCCTGGACATAGCGGATTGTCGGCACTAAATTCAGGCATTTCGTTTTTTTGCGGCTTTTCCTGCTGGCCCGACCAAGGGCGCAGCATGCGATGCGGACACACGAGCACCCATTGACCGGTCAATGGATTAAGTCGTCGATGTTGATGTTCTGCAATACAGAACAATTAGATATTTGTAACGAGCTAACAGTTTTAATTTCGCTCACCAATTGCCACAAATTGCATATTGTTAATATGATAAAGTTCCAATCAATACATCTATTTATATGTGTGCATATGTATTTTAAAGTCAGTGTTGCGCTTGCCTAGATTGTTGCCCACGATGACACTACAATGTCAACTATCTGGAACATTTGCGTTATGCACATTTTCCATTCGTTGATCACTACATACAGTGCACTTGCTGTTCGGTAAAAGCGCAGTGCTTGCCAATCTCTCTTTTGTTTGTTTGGTTTATCAGCTGCTTCATCCATAGCGTACAGCTGTATGCTTGATAAGTATATAAGATGAGTGTGTTGTCAGTGTATTTGTGAGTGTTGTAGGGAAAGGCGCAGTCAGGGGGGTGGGGACTCTCTGTGGCCTCTTCGTTATATTTTTCCATATTGGTACAGTACTTTACTAAATATTGATTTAGGCCCCTTTGAAAAGTTAGCTACGACCATGAGTAGGGGTTTAGTGCCTACAGTTAAAATAAATACATACATACATACATATATATAAATGTATATGTAGTGTTGCTTACTTGGGACTTTTTACAGTTCCAACTACTTAACGGTTATTTAGTAGAAGTATAAAAGAATGATTAAAATTAACAAAACACGAAATTAAAAGTATTACTAATTACTAATAATTTGAAATATGTTTGTACATATGTACGTATGTATGTATGTATATGCAGCCCGGCCATATTTAGCTAATATTAAAGTAGTTTTTTAATGTGTCCTATTATAATTGTCTTAAATTTGTAGAAAAAGTAGAAATAATTTTTTATATACCCATTGGAGCAAAAATTTGCGCGGTCGAACTTAACACGTATGTGGGTATCACAACTGAAAAATTATTTATTGAAGAATAATATATGTATAAGGCAGGGTAAAATTTTTCAAAGTAGATTTAGAAAACTTAACAAAACCGAGAAAAAGGCACATTTTTACGCACAAAAATTATTCGGACACTTGTTACCAAATGAGGATTGTGGTTAGGAAAATCCTTTTTTTTTTACTTTTTATGTTTAATAGGGGTGCCTTTGGGTTTTTTAAAGACTTTCAAGCGATGCCTTTTTTTCATCTTCTGGGGGCCAATCTTCTCCAGCTAGTTATAGATGGTTCTGATGATTCCTCGAGTTTTACTTGCTGCCTCTAAATTTTTTAATCAATTACCAAAGGAATGATATTTCGGTAATTGGAGTAGAGCTATTAGCTAATTGTAATTACATATTATATGTATTGCCAACGATTTTAACTACTCATGAAAATTTTCCAGCCTAGTAAAACGCCACATATAAATTTTAATACAAAATGTTGCCTCATCGTAGCTAGTACGATGCTATGTTTCAACTGATATATGCAAATGGAAAAACGCTTATTTAGTGGCTAATTGAATGGCTAGAATGCACCAAACACAGCAGATCATTCGTGTACCAAAGGTTGCATTCGCCGTAACAGAACTTTGCGGATTACAGGACTTCCCGACTATGCTACCCCATACACATTCTATCTGCTTTTAAAATACGCTGTACTAATGCCGCTCGAAAACGATCCTAATATACAATGGCAAACGTAATCTAACTCTTGTTGAAAACTGTACCGACTGATTCGCATAATTGTGTGTCATACTAAGATTATGGAGACTACAAAATAATAATTTCTTACCTAATTTCTTATTTAATGCCTAAACACAACATTTTAAAAATATGTTAATATAGTATTTATATTTTGCACTTAAATGGGAAAACACAATAACTATAGCTGAGATATACTTCATTGTTTTTTATGCGCTTAACAATTTTCGAAACTCGATCTTTTCTCTGAGTTATCTCCAAAACATGTATTTTGATCGTATCGCTTCCTTGATGAAATCAAAGCTATTCATCAGATGGTTCATCAATGCAGCGATCAAAAGCCTCTCTGCTTTGACTTTGATAAATTATTTGTCTTTGGCGGTTCATTTTGCTTAATTTAAAGGAAAAAAATAGTTGAAGACTACAGTTTTTTATACCCTGTACCGTATGGTACCAAGGGTATTAAGTTTGTGCAAGCCGAAAATGTATGTAACATATAGATAGATGCGCTGGAGACACCCCAAAGTTACTAAAATATGATCAGGTGAATAGAGAAGTCGATATACCCATGTCCGTCTGTCCGTCCGGCTGGAAGCCTAGATCTCAGAGATGGTAAGATTAGAGTAACCAAACTTTCACATTAGATCCCATATTATTCCATAAGAGACAAGTTTATTTTATTTTTTTGATATCGAGTTAAATTATATAGCTCCCATAGGGGTGTTTCAGACGACCTCGAAAAAAAATAAAAGTTTTAGATGGATAATTCGGTTGTTTTTGAAGATATCGTAACCAAATTTGGTATTTAAAAATGGTTTTTATGGTTCCCAAGTACTGTACCAAATTTCATCAAAATCGTTGACTATATCATAGCTCCCATAGGACCGATCGGCGAAAATAACTTTTTAAATCAAGATTCGCTATATTTTGTTTTTTAATAAAAAGATATCGTAACTAGATTTGGCGTTTGGAAATTTTTAGATTTGAAAATTTGAACAAAATCGGTTGACTATATCATATAGCTCCCATAGGGCCGATCTTCCAAAAAATCGATTTTTTAACTAAATTTGTTGTGTTCCGTTTGTTTATTGAGATATTGGAACCAAATTTGATGTTCGTGAGTTTTTATACAATAGTTCCTAAGCACTGTACTAAATTTGATCCAAATCGAGTTGATTATATCATATAGCTCCAATAGGATCGAAAATCGGTCCAAAAAAACGTTTTTTTGTTTGTAAAGATATTTGAACTAAATTTAGCATTCAGATCTTTTTTAAGGTATTTAATCACTGTGTCAAATTTTATTGAAATCGGTTGACTATATCATATAGCTCCCATAGGAACGATTGGTCAAAAAAAAATTTTTTTGCTTAAAAATTCTTCTGTTTTTGGTTTTTTGTGAAGGAACCGGATTTTATTGCAAGCTAGTGGTACAGGGTATCCTAAAGTCGTCCGCGCCCGACTTTACGTACGCCATTTTTTCTATCATTTAGTCGCTCATGCGAAGGGCATAATTTTCAGTCTTGTTGCGACTGAGTGTAAGATAGGTTGGTGTACCTAAAGCTATTATACCTCTACTAAACTCTCAATTACTCTACCTTATTAACCTTATTCTACCATGTTGGTCATGGACACAAACAATTTATTCGTTATGTGGTGCATTAATTGTTTTCAGGATGCTGCTATCGTTAATCAAAGACGGATTGGCAGTGGACGTGTACCCCACTCTAAATGGTCGTTCAATAATGCGGATCTTAAGCACGGATATAATCATGCTCCTAGTCCACAGAATTATATAGATGATGTGGATGGGAAGCATGGAAAGAGCAACATGACATTATTCCAGTATTTAGATAATGGTGAATTAAGCAGCACCCAAATGGGCCGTCCCAGAACGTCAATTAATGATAAAATAAATTCAAATGATTCAACTGAGGATCTAAATCAGGCAAATGAAAACTATGTAAAACGTGTAATGTCAGGATTTCTTGTTGTTTCAAAACCCAAGTCACGTGAAACGGAGGAGCGACACAATCGTCGTTATAGAAATCAAAACGAAGAACCTGAGTGGTTCAGTTGCGGCCCAACTTCAAGACTTGACACAATTGAATTGTGCGGCTTTGATGAGGAGGAAGAAAAAGTATTCAAGGAGTCGCACGATTCGCACCATGAAGACAGAAAGAATGTTTCTCATAAAGAACACAGGGTAAGTAGATAATCATTGATAGACATTGGCTTAACTCATATTTAATTTATCTGAGCCTAATTACAAATCGTTCTTTAACTAAACATTAAGAAAGCAATCAATATTGGAATATTTCTTAATTAAAATTTCAGTTACGCTAAGTAATTTATTTAATATTTTATGTCCCCAGGTGGACAGCAACAAATATAAATGGCAAACTATGGATACCACTATTCGTTCCAAGTTCATGGCCAAGAATGATAGTAATAATAATTCAAACTCGGAAAATATGAATAACAGCCATCAAGAAACGTTACACAAAGATGATGAAAAACGAATGCCGCGATTTCAATATGATAAGTTTAACTCAAATCAACATACTCACGATAATTCCCATTATGCACGCGCTGCTGGTGGACTTGATGGAACTCACTCTCGCTTTTACCCTAATCAACAACAACAAACACACCATTTGTCATCAAATAGCAACACAAATAATAATTCCAAATTTATGTCGTTTTTTGGAGCGAAAAGCTCAACAAATGGACCTGATAGAATTGAGCAAAATGGTTCATCGTCCTCGATTAACGAATTTTTCAAACAAGCAATATGTAACAACAACAACAATAGCAACAACAATATAAACCAAATGCAATCGGTGGATCAACTTGAAGCTAAATGGCGTCGAAACTCTTTGACAGCTACCAGTGATGTTTCCGGTAAAGTCAGCACTACTAACAGCATAAATCAAACGGAGTGTTTCCAGAAACTCATTGGTGCATTAAGCGCGGCAAAACCACAACAAGCGCAGCCTATTCGCAACGATGCCCTTTCAAATTTCTTACTGCAACAGCAGCAAATTCAACAACAACAACAGAAACAACAAGTGCTTATGCAACAGCAGCAACAGCAAACTGCTTTCCTTGCAAGCTTACAACTAAAAGGCATACTTGGCCGCGCCGATACACAGTTGTTGCTCCTACGTCTAACAAAAGGTATTTTTATAAGACTAAATTTAAATAATATGTAATTGCTTTTGTTTTTAATTCTAATAGGTGAAATATCAAAGCATGGCCTTCTAGTACAGCTGTCTAATCCATGCTTATCCAATGCGGATCGCGAGGCCATTACTGCTGTCCTGCAGTTTACCAATACCCAACAGCAGCAGCAACAACATCAACAGCAACTGGAAATGCTTTCCAGTACTGTTCTTGCAAATCAATTACAAAATCTGCACAACTTGGCCGTTGTCCAGCAAACTCTAGCGGCTCACCAACAACCGCAGCAGCAGCAGGTACAATTGCTGCCGCAGCAACTATCACAGGAGGATTTACAGGCACATACGAGTGTTATAATGCGGAATGCCTTGATGAAGCGCAAAATAGAAGAACAATCCTCGAAATTTCGCAATTGCAATGTGAACAACAATCCTTCTAACAAGCAACAATATTTCCCTCAAATGGTGAATCAAAGTCAACGTAACCTGAGCAGCACCAACCAAATCAACAACAACACTCAAGAATCATCCAAGGCGTTGCTAAATGTTCTCATGGCAGGAAATAACCAAAATTTTCAGACTTCAGATGGAATGATGCAGTCTCAGCACCAAACACAGCAACAGCAGCATCACCAACGTAGAGCCTTCTCCACGACCGGTCAGACCGATGATAATGTAAACTACCCCACTAGTTTTGTGACAGATTCCAATTTCGCAATGCTGCAACAGCAAAACCAGTGCAACAAAACCAACGATGCAAGCAATTTTAACAAATCGAACACCCAAACACAAAAACAACGTATTACAACGCTTTCGAATGGCGCAGGTAAGTCTTCATTAAAGTGTAAGAAGTACTTTTTCGGCATCTCATATACTTACAGTTTGTCAAGATGGTGTGTTGTTCTTACCAGTTTGATTGTTTTTCGAGATGGTATTAACAAAATGTCAAATTTACTAAGAAAACCTAAAAGAAACGGTAGGTTAAACCGTTGAGTCATTTAGGATGTCAAAACCAATTAAAATCTGTCGAAAACAATTATGAATGCAAAGGAAAAAACTTGCGAATACTTAAATTAAATTTATAGGTCTTAACGTTTTTGAATGCAGCTCATCCACTTGACTATTTGTACTTATCTTCTGTATTTATCTGGAAACATGCTAAATGAATTTCTTGGAACAGAATAGCTACTGTTATTCTAGATTGATTCTACTTTGGGGAATCTTGTGTTATTTGAACAATAGTGAGTGTCTCTAGTTATTTTTTTCTTCGCGATTTACGTGTTCGTGTGGATATGGCGCAACCGCTATATAAAATTATGGTTTTTGTTATGGTGTAAGAAGTCATGGTCTGCCACACCTCCTTCTATTCTTCTCGCTGAAGGAACAAACTAGTCAATATTTTTTGCGACCCATTTTCTTTAGTCATGTTCTCCATGTTGCAAATTCATTATCGTATATACTTGGAATAGAATGGCTGATGCAATTAAATTTTCTATACAAAATATGTCTAAAAAAGTTGTTTGTCAATATTGAATTCCCTGTCGGTCGATTCCTCTGGTATACACATTATCAATAGCTTCAACCCCTAAGGGTTACCAAAATATAAGATAGTCTTTGACACTTTACATTTATACTTTGGCCTGATTCTAAGCTTTGCCGGGTTAAACGCGAAGTTGCTTTTTTGCAATATAAGTGAAGTGAATCATTCAACGTTCTGTAGCTTTTCACATACTAATACATGATTACTACTAGTTCGCTTAAGCAATTGTGTTTCTATTTGAGATGAGTAGAATACGGGTGTCTTTGTGCATCTGTGTGGGTTTGTGGAATTTCCAAACTTTAAATATTTAGCCGACCGCTTATGTATGTTTATTGGAAATTGATGTCTGGCAAGACGAATAAGTTCGCCTTTGCTTTATCAGCAAAGCTACGCGGTTATACAATATTTATATACTTATTTTTTTGTGTATATATAGACGCTCGATTAGAAATCATGCCAAGAGCATTAAATAATCTCCAGGATGAAGAAGAAGAAAAACGTCACGTATTTTTTGTAAATAGTTTATTGATTTTATTTATGATTAAGTACATATTGTCAAGCATCCAACTGTTTACTACAGCTTTAGTAACCACATCTTGTTTTAAAACAATGGATCATGAACCTTACCGGCAAACAATATGTTGCCTGTCGACTCCTCCTCAATGAAGAATACAAACGGTCGATTAACAATAAATTCCTCAATTGTGGAACTGCCGCCAAATTTGTTCTCAATCTCTACAACGGTGGCGGCATATGCCTCTGTTCCTTTTTCATTTACAATTATGCCAGCTTTCTGCAATATGTTGGATACCTTTACTTTGCCGGCCACATCAGCACCACGAGATAAGCCTGGCAATGATGCATTATCTGTAAAAATCTCTTGAACGCCTAATTGCTTGAGTGTATCTTTTAGATTACGCATATTGTCAAATTGAAATTTGGGCAGTTTAACTTTAACTTTCACCTCTTCCATAGCCCATTGGGCGCTTTTGAGCACATCGTTCTCTAGCGCACTAATGAGTTCATTTATGCCATCAATGGCTTCAGGCAGTAGCACAAACATAGAGTTTTTTCCCTTATATGGCAAGCGCAAAATCTTTGCCTTTAACTTGTCTGAGTTGTAATAGTAGAAGTAGTCTGTCTGCTCCATATAATTTACACGAGTCTGCTGATCATGAGTGCGGAAGAATGCACCTTCATATGTTAAGGCAAACTGCCGCCGCCAAAGTCCATTGAAATAAATAAGGTTTGTTAGTAACATAACGCTGTTTTGGACGGACTCCTCCGTTACAAGATTATGTAGGCGTCCATCAGTGATATTACTGGCCCAAGCGTTGATGGTAGACGCAGCAGCAACCGCATTGCTAAAGTCAAGAGCTTCTATATCACTGTCGTAGAAATGTTTGAGAGTGGCTGCGAATTTCTGCTGCGACTCGATAAAGCTGTCTGTAAAGAGTTTAGTGCGTACGTTTACAGTGTTATATAATTGGTTTTCCTTTTTGAAAGAGTTAAGTGTCTTGCGATAAAATTCGCGCACATTGTTCTGCGACTTGATGTCGGTTTGTGTGCCGATCAACTCCTGCTGTGTCTTTGTGTCAGCGCCAGCGGCCTCTGAGAGCAGCGCCAACACCAGTTTAACAGAGAAAGGCGAAATGATTATGTTATTTGGTGCCGTCTCCTCCTGTAGCACCGTCTTAAGCAGCTGCCAAGAGAAATGATCGTGCGAATCGCTTCGAAATGGCACATATGTGTCAATGTCGTCGTATGATCCGCTGGGCAGTGCAGTCGTGGTATCTTTGTTGATCTGTGTACTGAACACACCCTTTGGTGTGGTCAGTGTTTGAGCTGTAGCAGTAGGTATGGAATTAGCGTACGTTGAGTCAGAGATTAGTAGCAGCGCAAGCAGCAGCAGTGCTCCCAATCCGTTGGTTAGTTTAAAGTAAATTTTTTGCATTTTGTTTGCCATATTGTTTGTGTTTCTTTTTATAACTGGCGCACTTTTTTCAAATGTATTCTTCACGCTATTGCCAATAATGGCGAAGAAAACAAAAAAAAAAACCCAACTGTAAAGTTTAGAGAACTAGCGATCGAGCACCGTTGTGTTTGTTGATCCAATTGAGAATGACTCAAAGATTGAGCTCACAAGCGTATTTAAAAAAAACCAGCTTGCTGTTTGACGTTGAGTAGCTTTAGGTAATTGGGAGTCCCAGCTTCACAAAGATGATACTACGCTCGCGCATACTCAACACATGCGAGGGCAGGCTGGAAAGTAGAGTGAATGAAGAGACTATAAAACTGCATAGAGAGAGAGAGAGTTGTCAGAGACTCTCTGAAGTTACCTACAGCATGACCAGGTTTACTATTAAACATCGGTCGATATGAACACTTAGATGTCAGAAATGGGTAAAAGCTAGAGAAACCAAAATTTCGAATAAAAAACCCTTATGTCGCGGGAAATATATATATATTTTTTTTATTTTGGTATCACAGAATCGCCCGCGCCCGACTTAATCGTCCCTCATTTTTAGTTATTTTTTTTTTCGATACTATGTTAAAAAGGAATGAAAAATAAATTTTCATAAAATTAAACCAACTATTTGTGTTGAACAATTTCTTCGTTAATTTCATCTATTAAAATTGTTTCAAAACATTAATAAATATATATATGTACATACCTGTGCTCACATTTTACACGCTATATACATCTTAATATTGATAATATACGCGTTTTTCCTTTAGTTTTATTTCCTTCAGCTTATTCTGACTTTTCATTGTTACCTAAAAGTTATTAACAAAGCAAAAAAAAGCAATATGGGAATATAGGTGTATTCAAATGGGTTTCGGGTTCTGAAACCCCCCCACCCAATGTTGGAAAAAAGGTTCAATGTCTCTTGCGAGCTCTGATATACTTACACTTCGAAGTAAAAAGCCTACCCAAGACTTAATTCTATATCCGCACCTGGTGGGAACTATGCAAAAGCATTTACACACACTTTAGAAAGCAAATTTATGACGACTAGAGGTGTATTGAAAAGAAAGTCAAAAGGATAAACCTAAACATGATAAATAGATATTCAAAAACATCTAAAACTTATGTAAAATGTACACCATTTAACATAGAGTCAATGATTTTCTATCTTGAATTTCTATGCCGTGGTAAAAAAAAACGTTTTCTTTGCGATATACGTTCTGCAATAGGTCAAAATAAAGAATCATAAATGCCCAATGTTTGACTTTGCTAGGCTGATTACTTTTCAGCCTGCCCTCGAATGTACATACTAAGCGTAAAGCTCAATACATGAATTTGTGTTTTTTATGTACATATACATACATATGTAAATTGAGCGAAGTTAGAGCGGCTACTTACGCTCTTTCTCTTATTCTACTTTCTTTGTTTCAGAGTAATTTAATTTTTTTTGCATAATTGGTAAGCAAGAACTAACTGTGATTGACATAAATTTGATTTGGAAATGCATTTATAGTTTTAAAGATTTGACAATTAAATAACAAAAAACATATGTAAGTTTTGAACCAATTGATTAAAGTTGTCTTTGACAGTCTGGCAACGCTTTAAATCAGTGCAGCAAAACGCGTGTACAATTTTTGGCCTATACGGCCACACCAAATTGATGTAACAATGCCCGGCAGTCAAAAATTATTTACTTTTGATTATTTTCTTTAACGTGCAATGCAAATTCGTCGTCCGCGCGGTGTAACAATACCTCAATTAATGATTGTTACGGCAATTGGTGTTCTGGGCGGTGTTTATATCTGGCAACCATTAATATTAAAATATAAAGGCGAACACAAGGAGTTGGATGAACCTAAGTCAAATTCCAAAAACTCTGAAAAGTGTGAAATTTTTAATAATACAATATGTATGCGCTTCATATTATAAAATTCGTTTTTTTTTTTCAACTGCAGATGAGCATCATTAAAGGATTTAAAAAGTTTGTTACAACAACTACTGGTTTAATGGCCATCGGCATCGGCTCGACCCTTTTCATTTTTTGCAGTCATCGTTTTTATATAAGACCATACCTCAGTCAGCAACGCCGGCTGGATGCAGAAGCCTATGCGGAATACATATTTGAGCAGGAGGCAAACCGGCAGCAATTAAAATCACAACAGCAGAATTGATCAGTAGGCAGCAAGACTTAAAATCAAAGATCGTATTTTTTTATTATACAAATAAGAAACTTAAATATGTGTACATTTCAATGAAACTGAAAAAGCCAACAATTAAATTTTATCCAAAGGCTCATTTAATATGTGAAGATTAATACTTTTAAAAAAAAACTTTGTATCATTAATAACTTTTTCACATGAAGACAGAGAAAGTTGGCATTATTATTTAAATAAATTTAGTCTAAGTTTGTTTGTAGTACGAAATGAAATATTGCATAGCATTGCGAGATATATACATACATACATATGATGAAGTGCAGGAATATTGTTGAATAAATGAAAATTAATAAAGTGTTTGAATTATGAAAAAGAATGTAATAAATTTAATTATAAAAAACTTAATAGTAATAGTAAAAATTAAGCACTATGACTATCTAAGTGGCGTAAAGAGACTCAGCCGGCTGCAATCGTCAGCTTTTTCACGGTGATATTGACTCCATGCGGAAGCATTTACCTTATGTTTGGGATAAAAGTTCCAAATTGAAAAGGATCCATCTAAACCTGCTGCTGCCAATTTTGTTCCATCTGGTCCCCACACCATAAACACGGAACCCCTATCTTGACTTCCCAGTATGTCGACAACGCGGTTCAATGAAGAAAGTACTAAAACCTCGGAAACATTACAGCCAACACCACGCCGAGTAACGCTGACCAGCAGCTCCCCTGTGACCTTACAAAAATTAATTGAATTTATAATTATCTTTTTATCCATGCGCTGATAGTAGGCAACAATTTCACGTCGAGGTACATGGAATATGAAAATAGAAGCTGGCGTATTCTCCGCTGTAATTTTCATCAATTAAAAATATGCTTTGTAAAATTATTTATTATTTATGCTTACAAATAGCCAAATGTACGCCAGTCCATGGATGCCAATCCAACATAACGCCATAGCGCACTTTGGTGCCCATGCGCATTATTACTTGATAAGATATACCATCAAAAATATAGATGCTGCCTTCAACATCGGCCGTAGCCAAGTAACGCACATTTGGAGAGAAACGCATGATGGTAACCTCACTTTTATGCTTGCGAATTTGGGTTACGATTTTTAGTCTGGGCATGGACAAAACCAATATTGGGCCACAAGCGGTGCCGCACAAAATTTCTCCCGATTCAATATTCCACTCAATGCAAGTAATGGCCTCAAAATGTTTAGCAAAGTATTTACCATCGGCAACTAAAAAATCCTTGCCCGACTGCACTTCCCAAAGCTCTAAAACTTAAATTAAATAAAAAATGCAAATGGTTTCACTAGCAGACTTCGGCATACAATTCTAAGTACAAACCAGGAAGTTGACACTCTACACAGCCAATTGCCAAATGTTTACCACTAGGGGAGTATTTTAAAGATCGTGGACTCTTTACATTAAAAACCAAGGTGGTGTCATCTTTGTCTCGCCAAATAATTATATCCGTACCAAATGAAACGGCTATATGATCAAGAGCTGACCAATCCATTAAATTGTAATCTTGATACGAAAAGATTTTGAATCCAAAAAAGCGTAATGTGGAAATACACCTATGTATGCATACCAGGTGCTCTGTCAACCTCCGGCTGATCATGCGTTGCATCTTGAATTGCACAGGGCATTGAACGGGGCAAGCAGGGCCAATCTCTATCTGTATTCACACGTGTTCTGCACTCTGTTGGCTGAGGACTGTGCCCACTGTAATTACTGAACTCCAATAGGCGACGCTCTTGGATATTAAAAGTATTGTTGATGGTAGATATAAAGCTGTTTTGGCGCCAATAGTTTGAGGTTAGTGTGAGATCCTATAGACCAATAAAAAAATAGACTACATTTTTGGCATGCTTGGTTATTAAATTACCGATTTTAAGATGTCTTTTTCGCATCTTGTATCAATGTATTTCAAATTGCGTTCAATATTATCCGATTTGAATCGCTTGGGTATAAATCTGTCGCCCAAATAAGTTAGCTTTCGTTCATCGGTACTCCTTTTGCTCTGATGCACAATTAAAAAGTAAAAGCGTTAAATAGCAATGACCTGGTTCACCTATTTGTGAAAATACCTTATATATCTCATGTTGCCATTCTTTACGGCGCCCTTTAACAAATGGATCCACACACTTTTGGTCCATTCGAAAATTATTTTTATTGGGACTTTCACATACATTCATAACGAACATCTAGACTAAACTAAATTTATTTCTCTTTTTCGTCTCTAATATGCTTGTGACATGAGTGAAAAACTTAACAATGCATACATACATATGTATGATATGCACATATGTATGTACATATATGCATAATGTAACTGTTTCTTATATGTACTCAAACATGGTCTCCCCCTTGCGCTAACCCACTCTCATTCCAACTCCACTCATCCCAACATTAAAATCCTTATGATAATGTCTTGATATATAAATGTTAATTTCAAAAAGTGCGGTTATTGTAGGCAAAATATTAAATTAGTGTTCTATCTGTATATACTTGATTGCCTCTTAATATGTTATAAATCATTACCCACACGATCGCTCTATTGCAGGTTTGTTTCTTGCCAATTTCTCTATTACAAGGGAGCTTAGACACGTTCGCACTCTATTTAAATAATCAACAACGCTGGTATCGAATAGACAGATTGCATTAAAATAATTTGCAGCAGTATCTTTATTTATATGTGTGGTTAAAAACTTGAACTCCTAGTTAGATATAACCAAGGCTGCCCCCTCCCTTACTCACTTAAAGACAGTAATTAGTTGAATGATTTTTGTAGCAAAGTATAAATTTATTTTATGTAGTGTAAAAAATCTTTTTTAGCAAAATACTACACATTGGCATCAGTGCTGAGTCTGGTTGTCCATTTTTCATTACAATTCGGACAATTGGAGCGCTTTCGCAAATATTTACGAATGCAATCTTTGTGAATCTTTCGTTTGCAGCTTGAGCACTCGATATCCCAGAATACGAGGTTTTTGCAAAGAGAGCACTCTACAATATTTTCCGCATAATTTGTACGTAAATAGAAGTCAAATTCAACCATCGTCAGCGGCCCTAAATAATAGTCTTCGCCTTTCTCTGCAAAATAGCCCCGCATAGTCCATTCTTTCAGTAATAAAATCATTCGTTCTTTTTTTAGAGGATTTGGGTTGCCCATAAAATCAAGATTTAACGCCGTCCGCCAGGATATTTTGCAGTCGACCTGCTGAGCCATCCTTTCCAGTAAGGCATGAAAATATTGACACTCCTCAGGCTTCCAAAGTGGATGATTCTTTTGTGCATCACCCACATCGCTTAGGGAATAAACCAAAAACTCCTGTCCCAATACTGGGTGTGTGACAAAACTTAAATTTTGTCCAATACCTTTTATTTTGGCATCAATTTTTTGGACAAATTTTTGTAGTGCCTCCTGGTTGCTGGGCTTTGGTGCCTCGTAACTTTCACTTAACGATGTTAGAATTTTATCAATTTCCTCATGTCCAAGGCATGATTTATTTTTGCAAGCTCGCAAAAATGCGCGCTCGACCAACTCCATTGTTCATTATTTGTTCATATTTTAAATCAGAATCCTACACTTGCTAGGAATTAGGGTGACCACCATATCAGAAATACATACAAAACTGAATTTGGTATTATTTAAGAAATTCATTTAATTAAAATAGAATATCGAATATTTCTCATGCGATTAAAAAGAGGCAAAACAAATTTTAAAAAAATAGTCGCATTAGTTTAAAGCGCTCATACAAATAAAATAAATTTTTTATTTAGCATATTTTTTTTAATAATGTATAAATAATTGAATAAACAGAAATCTCTTTTGTACGATTGGGCTCGTTTGACAAAATGAATTCGAAAGTGGATGGCTTAGGCCTGTAATTTGTAGAAAAGAAAGTTGTTATTTTTAATATATAAAATTCTAAAGTTGTCAGTTGATGATACGTCATTGAGAATATAACTCCAGCACTGCTCGTTCACAGTTCGCAGCTTTGTCTTTGAATTAACGTCGCCTGCAAGTAAGTATTTTTCTTCTAAATGCGGCATTTTTTAGAAATCAGATTTGTAATAACTTTTCATGTGTTTTCTATCTTTACTAAGGCTACAGCATGGGCTCTGACATCTTTTAGAATACCCCTAAAATAGAACGAATAAATTCATAGACATCTGTTCTCGTTAATATTTATTTGTATACCTATATTTTCTATAAAATGTGTGTTGACGGTTTTAATTGGCTTATGGACTATGCCGTTTCGATTGGCGATTGCAACTATAAAAAATATAATTAAGAATTCAAAGACTAGACAAGCACATTCCATGCATTAATATTAAGAGAGTCAAGGGTATAAATCGTTTAAATAGACATATTTAATAACTAGTATTAGGCAAAGGATTTACTTTTATTAATGTATCCCTTACAGGTGCGAGTATTGAGAGCAACCATATGATTAGGCTAGGAGTTTGGATGATTGGTTCGACGCAGGTCTGAGACGTTGTTGGAGGTAATCTTTGGCCAAGGAGTAGGCGATGGAGACTGCACATCAGTTCGATAACGTGATGCTGAACCCAAAATAGTACGGCTCGATAAGAATGGCTACTGGGACACCCGACGTCCAATTTGCAACTGTTTTCCATATATGAAAAAAGGATGTGACCTAAAATATGTATAGTATAGATGTACAATTAAAATCATGTATATGAGTAAACTACTAATGAAGGGGACAACTATCACCCAGAATTCCAGTTCCCACAAAATATTGCAAAAACTTCAAAATCTTTTCAAGGAGCAAATAAATACATACATAGGTAGATATTGGAGTAGACGTATTGCATGTTTTTTTGAGTAAATTTTTAATCAAGCACTTACAGGTCTTTTTTTTAATCATTATATATTTAAATATAGCTGCACCAACATTTACCACTACAGATTTGAATAAGGGCATTAAATCAAGGCCCATTTTATCTCGCTGTTCTCTTACCTTCAATTATTTTTTGTAAAATAAAATTTTTATTTTAGGTCTGTTAAGAGCTAAAGTTGATTCAAACCACAGACAATTTAATAGCACAACAGTTAATATTTATTGTATTTGTTTTCAAATAGCAATTTATATATAATTAAAATTTTTTTAGACACCACATTTATTTTCAATGAAAAATTAAGAAGATATTGATATTGTGCAGCTTTATATCCGTTTGGTTCTTAGCCGAAATTAAAATCATCCGGAAATAGTTTAATTATGTTGGCTGCAGCAGATTGAGAAATAACATTGAGCATCGAAACAATTATTTACTTAATATGTAAAATTTTAAAATAGGTAATAATGTAATTTTTACAAGTACAAGTTGCTTGCATTATGAATCAGATAATTATCTGGTTATAATCGATAATTTCAAAACGAAACAATTTCTAACAAAATTTGATTTAAAAAATATATTTTACATTATTTATTATATTTGTATTGTAGATTTGGGAATCCCTATTTAATGTACAAAAATATCTTTTGTTGGAAAGTATTTAAATTAAAATATAATCTTTAAATTTTATCTATAATTTCTTTCCATAAAATCCTAATAGCTTTATTCTTGTAGACACCGGACTTTGAACGTGCTCCAGAATTTCCATCTAATTGTTTATCAGTTTGAAGTATTTAATATTTAATCAAATATGATGAGTATTTATACAATAAAATGTGGCAGCGATTAAAAATGAAAAGAGAAGGATTATTTCTAAGAAATTTTATTTTAAGCAATTAATTGAATTTTATATAAATTCGTGTGATTTAAGAAGTGGACAACAAAACAAAAAATTAAAACTTAACTTGTATAAAATTTTTATTAGAGATATACATATTTTCAGAAATTAATATCATATTCACAACCAATAAACAAATAATAAAAATAAAAGTAAATCTTAAAATATTTTGTTTTTCTTATAATCTCGGTTAAACCATTATGCGTTGTTTCGAGTCCCTCTTAACTTGGCTGTCAAATTATGTTTCCAAAATCTAAAAGAAACAGCCCCAGACTCTCCAAATTATATTTTACTAAAGTAAAATCACAAATTTTTAATAAAAAAAAACAATTTTTACGTAACTTCATTTAAAATGAGACCAGTTCAATTGATAACAATAATAAAGATATGCAAAATAAACTTAAATATTAACATTATCAGCTTCGTTAAACGTTATCTGTAAAAAGTAAAATTAAATTAACTTGAAATTGTCATATTTTAAAGTTGAAATTAAACCGAAAATTTTATTAGTACTTTTAGCATGCAAGCACTATTCGTGTTAAGTCGTTAAAAATGTGGCTGTTATTTTTATAAAGTAAAGAATAAGTTAATATCTTTCACCCATTATTTTAATTTTAATTTATTTATACAATATTAATGTTGTAATGGAAAAATAACCAGCGAACAGAGTGTAATACAAAAGAAGAATGTATTTACTTACATTTTTTAAATCATTTTAGATATAACAAAATACCAATTTATAGATATTAGCTGATACTTGATAAAAGTAAAATTATTGGAATATTTCCGTATTTTAGTATATCAAAAGCTTAAAAGTTGTATTTTAAAAATGTACAGTATATGTATAATATTCTATGTCGTCAACAGATCAAATGCTTTAAGTATCTCACAAAAGATACAAACATAACGATAACGTTAAACAGATTACCCTGTTTTAATCCCTACTTTTAAGTTTTAAATAAAAAATCGAAAAGGAAAAACCTCGCTGTTGCTACATTTGTTTCGTTTTGAAATTTTTACATAAAATCATTAGTAACTAAGCTAAGTTCGTTAGCTATGTGATTTGCTTCATTCAAGACATTCGACTTTTTTTTAACAAAGAGGTTAATTATGTAATTGAATTAAATCGAATGTTTCGGTTTTGGTAGGTGTGGTGTACATAGTAATTGTTAATGTTTTATTTTGTATGCATTTAGGTGTTGTTTGTAGGAGATAGTATTACGCAATGTACAACAGAACCCAAGTCAAATTGATAAAGTCCATGAGATTTTGTTAGATGGTTGAAGAAAGAAAGATGTCGCAGATATAAAAGAAATTACTATTTGGTCGGTCAGAAAGAGTAATTCTTAAGTTTCAATTTAATAAAACTAAAAATATGTAATATTTTTTTTAATTGGCTTAGCATGCGGTTAACAGACTGCAAGAAAAACTATATAGTCAATATATTATGACTGGAAAATCATTTCACAATATTAATTAACAATAATATATTTAAAATTTATACTTCATATTATAATACAAACAAAGAGATTATATTTTTTATAGTTAAAATACAAAATTAGATAAAGTGTTAAACTAAATATATACAAATCACAATTTAGTATTTTCAAATAAAATATTGGTGTAAATTAATGTGTCTACTATTGGTTGGATTGTTAGGAAGTTTCAGTTTTTGCCATTTGACATTGTTAGTTGATCATATTTTATGGTATTAGTCTTTGGTGCTTCATTCAAGATTTCTGTAGCTAGCAAGTAGATTGTGAGTATCGCCCATATAATGTATACTTACACGATTAATAGAGTTGCGGCGCGCAGCGCCTAGGCCATCACTGCTCAAACCATTGCCCCCCGTATCATTGTCAATGCATATATCGGAGTCCGAGTCAACGCGTCTAAATTCGCTGCCATCCTAACAACAAATTAACAAAGACGAAAATTATCGGCTGTACAAAAGTTAAAAATGAATGACTAACTTGTGTTAGCTGTTGCGTGGTCGTCAAAAGACGAGCAATAGGATTGCAGCAAACTGGCAAGGTCTCCAGTAGCGTTGGTCTTGAGTGCGTCAGCAAGGGTTTCATGTATCTGCACCATAAAAAGTATTATTAATTAAATAAATAAGCTTTAGAATTCTAATTATACATTAATTGTAAAATTCGGTTCTCCCCTGTCACAGTTTTTCATAAACAAGTAACAAGCACTTGTCGAAACGACCTGTACTCTATAACGTAGGAGTAATTATAAGGATCTTTAAACCAATACCACAAAAAGTACGTAAGATTTTGACTATGTAGAAATTGAACTTGACAAAAAGTATTTTTCCAAAGCAATCGAATGAACAAGAATTTGTCTGTGTCAATTATGCGCTCACATTCGGTTCATAGCGTCAATCTTTGGAAGCTTCAAATCGATCGTAATCATTTTTGCTCGTGCAAGCTTAACAAATAACGCACATCTTTTGGAACGATTTGGCCTTGGACAGAGAGGAACCACGCCTCTTTTTTACTCTATTACAAGAGTCTCCGTATTCGAAACCAAAATGTCTACTTACTTTGTATCAAAGTTACCCCAAATACGCGCTAATATAGCTTTCTCATGGCTATTGCGACGTGGACCACCGACAGTAGGCACATTTCCGTCCATAGGTGTTTCCAGATTTGCATCAGCACCACCAGGTATATGCATTTTCGCACGACCACCTCCGTTCTCAGCATCCTGCAAATAACCATCGGACTGAGACAATTTATACGAAACAGAATTAGCAACTCATTATAAGCTTTAAAAGTTCTATTTATGTATTACGTATCTAGATAAAATTTAAAATCATAAAATTCAACTGTTTATTGTATTAGTTAGTCTATGACTTAAGTTAAGCTTTTATGTTTGCACTAAATGCGACGGAAAGCTAGCACTTTGAGATATGCATATTAGATTATTTATTAACATACCGGCGGTGGATGCGAATTGTCCATGGAATTGTAAACCTTTTGCCAGATACAAAATGTTGTTTAATGAATAGCGTAAAGTTAATTCAAGTTACAAAAAAAAAAATTATATTTGTTGATTTGCACATACATAGTTTTTGTTTATAAATGTAGTAATATTTTTTTTAGTAGCGTGATATGTTTTTAATGAATAATGGAGCAAAATAAAAAAATTTATATTTTTGACAAATAATTAGATAAAGCTGCGATTTCAGGTATCCATACATTCTATGCAAAAAAATACACTATCGACTTAATTTCTGATTTTTTCGCTTTACTTGTAAAATAAAACATAAACAAGTCAAAACAGATACGGACTTGAATTTTTTCAAAGCCTTTTATATGGAAAGTTTTTTACCAGTCTATTTTTCCCTGCTCATCAAATATTAATAACTAATTGTAATATTACTAACCTACATATGTAATTTTCCAGTTGTTATATAAAATCTAATCTCAATTTTTATACTCTGTACCGTATGGTACAAGGGCTATATTAAGTTTGTGCAAGCCGAAAGTGTATGTAATATTCAGAAGGAGACATCGGACACTCCCTAAAGTTACCTAAAGTATGATTAGGATGACTAGAGTAGTCGATATACCCATGTCCGTATGTCTGTATGCTCCTATGAGCGCCTAGATCTCGAAGATGGTAAGAGCTAAAGCGACCAAATCAGGGAGACAAGTTTATATTTTTGATATCGAAGATATACATATTATACAGCTTCCATGGGTGTGTTTCAGAGGACCTCGTAAAAATCGAAAGTTATAGATGGATAATTCGTCGGTTTATGAAAATATCGTAAAATTAGCATTCGAAAGTTTTGTATAGTTCCCAATCAGTGTACCAAAATTGATCAAAATAGGTTGCCTATATCATATAGCTCCCTTAGGACGGTCAAATACCCTTTTTTCCACAAAATTCGTTGTTTCATTTGTTTGTTAAGATATCGTAACCAAATTTTGCAATCAGATGTCTTTGGAGTTCTAAAGTAATATACCGGACATAAATCAATGTCGTCTGCTGTAAGTACATCTTATGCTTTCTTTGGAAATAAAGCAAACGCCTAGTATACTAAATATTTATTCTAATAATTGTTAAAATATTATTAAGACCTCGCAAGACGTTGTAGAGAAAATCTTGACTGGAATTGGAGTAATACTATATCTTTCTGCTTTACTACTCAAAAACTCTTTAGGGTTTAATTTATTATATATAGTATATATTTTGACATACTTGCTTTGACTTGAAGTACTTACACTATGAACTTGATAATTATTTAATTGTTCAGTCTCATCATCGACTCCGACTCTAATAAATAAAAAAAAGAGGAAAAATGTAAATCACTGATAAATCCGTAAAGGCTATTTTAAAAACTTACGGTATTTTTAACCATTTCAGCAAAAAGTTCGATGCACCTCCTTGTATAATAACAGTGAATATGACGATTAGAGATGTGGCTGTTAACATGGTTTGACGGGCGTCTGATACTGTATTCCTAATGGCTAGAGCAAATGACATGGCACCACGTAGGCCTACAATTAGAATACAATATATTTAATTTTTAGCGCCAAAGGTTGTGTTTCCTAAAAGAATTGATTACAAACTAATTACCGATTTAAATTCGTAAAATACCTACCAAGTTGCAACGGCATGGTGTAAAATGTTAAAACTTTGAAGGGCACCAAAAAGAATAAATTTAAAAATATAAAAACCAAACTCAACTGCACTTGCATAAACAGCTTGATTGCTAATAAAAACAATAAAGCCTCTCTTCACATGACATATACACTCTTTAAAAGAATAGGCTCATCAAATAACTTACCTAACCAACTCATACGTACAGACAGCAACAATTGCGCAATAAATGATACAATGCAACAGTTCCATTCCATAAAAATATACCTCACCATCATCAACTAAATCACCACCAACTCTGATCTTAATTCAATATTCACTAAATATCTCCTTAAACATCCACAACAAAGGCAACACGTGACAAACTATCTTTGCAAAAGAATTTAACCGATTCACATTAATACGCAAAAACTATACCTTCACATGCACGAATGGTTCCCACATTAACGAGACTCACTTGCAAGACATAAGAAATATCAATTCCCGGACAGCAAAATCCAAAAACTTTAAATAGAATTTTCGTCTTTTCCTCAAATAACCAACCCGCCTAAAATCACAATACAAAATCTATTTAAACACATACTTGCTCTAGATGTATAGGCCCAATCCTATTAACATCGCCGTTTACTCAAATTCTGCCGAGTTCTAGAGCCTAACAGAAAGATCATATTTGGTTACAATAGTCCAGCAGAACTCCACTACAGCACAGATCCAAAAATTCAGAAAAGATAAAATTCTTAAAACTTTATAAGCTTCTATAACTTAACACTTTTCCGCATCTGAAGGCCTCAACTTTTCCTTCCAGCTAGCCTTTTTAAATTTGCTTTAAAAAATAATATACTCGTATAATAATAAAAAAAACTCTTGCAGGGAACATGGTGAACCTTCCAAGAAAATTGCAATGCCCTATATTGTTAGGACGCCAAAATTTATACATATATACATATTTATATATATAAAATTTATTTATAAATTTATATTTGTGAGGTGAAACACATTACCGTCTAAGTTTAAGGTTTGGATACAGGGCTTAAAAATAATCGAATAAACATAATTGACACACAAACACTGGTCTATACCATTTCTCTAACAAAGCATCACCTAATAGATTTCTATTAGCTTTTATATAAGTTGTGACTTACCTGCAAAAAAGAGCATATGTTGAAAATTAGACGAAATTTTTGGTTTACGTTTAATGTTTAAGAGCCAAGACAATGGATACACGTTGACGGCACGTCCAAGAGCTGCGCAAAACTACAAAAGACAAAAAAAAAACATGAATTTTGGTTCAAGTTATAGATTATTTTAAGCTTACAAATGCAGTTATGATAAAACCAGCATTAAAATGATGTTTGGGAAACGTAAACATCGATACGCCAATATATGAAAAGATAAAGTTTTCGGCTAAAAAGTTCAAAAGCTCAAAAATTTGTTTGGTCCGGTGTCGTGAACACTCTGACAGATTGTTATACGTGTAATGCGCCTGGCAAATTCCGCAAAATAATACAGATACTACTCCGGTCAGTTCCGTGGCCTCAGCCAGCAAAAAGGTGCTGTAAGACATAAGCACAAATAAGGCCGATTCCAACAGCGGAAAGTCACGCACGCGAGTAAACTTTGTCAAGTGTGGCAGGAGTTAAGGAAAAAAAATATGGCAATATAGATAGATAAAACTATCAAGTTTTCAATCAATTTTAACATTTTGTGCTTTTTAAAAGGATATCAATGCTGTTAAACAGCCCATTACTGCTCCAATGGTTAACGACAGGAAAAATATAGAAAAGAAGTCGCTTAACGAACGTAAGAACGCCGTTGTCTCGAATTCTCCCGTATTTGAGTAGTGTTCGCCGTAATTCTGTATGGCACTGAAACGAAATAATAGCATTGACAGTATTACAGGCACATATAGTATATTGTATTAATTACCCGCTGAGTACAATAGCCACGGCATCATTAAGCACAGATTCACCCAACACCAGCGCATATAAGTTAACATCCACATGCAAGTCATGAAATATGGCTAGTATGGTGAGAGGATCTGTGGGTGATATCAACGCTCCGAAATAAAGCGTGTCCAGGAATGTGAAACTGCTGCTCAAATAGTTTGGCATCAATTTCACACAGCCGTACATAAAACCACCAATTAGGAACGCTGATAAGGTAGTGCCCACAATTGCAAACATTAAAATGGCTCCTAAGTTTCGAAAGAAATATTTCTATGGGAACAAAAAACAATTATTACGTTATACAACCTAGTTAAGGCGTAAAGAACTTACTTTTTTTAAACTATAGCCAGCATGAAAGATGATTGGTGGCAATATAATATTAAAAAATACCTCAGGATCAAATGTAGCCTTTAAATCGATATCATTTTCAGCTACATCATAGACTTGACCACGGAATACATATGCATAAGTACCCTCCGCCACCTTAGTACTGCTGTTTGTCTGATTGATGGGATACTAAAATGAATGAAATTCAAATAAATGTCTTTTTTTTAATATATTAATATACTTATGTACCTTGAACCAAAGTGTATCTGGCGGTAATTTTTCATTATATGTGGGAATTCCTTGAGGTTCCACCTGCATGTGTACCAGTGTGGTGGATGCGCCCGCATATCGTATTATGGCACCAACAATTAAACCTGAAAGATACATAGAGTTAGGTTAATTTGCATAACATTATAAAATTCCCAAAATTTTAAAACCGTAGCATTTTTAATTCCTCGGATCATATTATCACTAATATATAACAAGCAAGATCCAATTACTTTTTAATGCTGACCTATCACAAAAATTATATGTATGTACGCGAGTAAACGCTGATTAGGATATGAATCAAAGAACAACATGTCGATTTGTTGAGTCAGCCAATATCTTATCGTCATTCTGTGTTTGCTTTGCTGCTTAAAGTTAATCTTAAAATGGGTTGTTTTTCACTACACATTTTTTTATATGACATTTGCAATTTTACAATTATGTTTGTTTATAGTATAGGCTCAAGGATATTGTGGAATTTTGCCAAGTATGTAGCATACAGAAAAAGGCATGGCACTCCATTAGTTTGACATACCAAAATGCTCGAGTATGGATCGAGCCAAGTTCGTCTATACGAACAATAAGATCTCAGAGACTACGAGAGCTAAAGAAACCAAAGTTTACCAAAAGATTTATGCCGTAGGCTTGCATCTTTCTCCGTAGAATAATTCACCCTGTGGTTTGCTTCAGAACTTATTTAAACTTTAAAAGTAATTAGCCGTAACTGTAGACCTCCTCTCCTGTACAAATTCATTTATAAAATAGGTTGCGTCACTAAATTTTGTATTTAGACTCATGTGAGTCTAAAAAACAAAGAAACGTTGACTAGAATACTAGCTTAATTTATTGTTTGAAAAACATTGTTATAAACAGTTTTTTTCTGAAGGGTAGTAACCTTAATTGTGATAGACAAATGTATATAAACATTTTATAACGTTTATATAGCTGGGTTTGTCCAACCGGCATTTTACTTTGAAACATTTTAATGTAATAACTAAAAAAAAATCCATAATACATAGAAACAAGGTGACAATGCGCACGTACAGCAGAGAATGAACACATGTACATATTTATTAGTATATATAATTAAAATGTTTATATGCTAATAGTATATGTATATAACAGTACTTGCCACACTTTATGGTGGCTAAAACGAATCGTTAGCAGTAACGTGCAGTTATGTAGATGTGAAATGATAAATAAAGAAAAGGCCCAGACAATTATATACATATATGTAATGAAATGACAAAGGTGGCATTGACGGCGTCATCAACGTCTGTCTTGCTTACTGCTATGCATACGACGAAACACACTAAATAACTGCTGAAGGGTAGACCAGTTGGAAGGTTAGAGACGAAAATAAATGCTATTTAAACTATTTTACAGTCAAAATCCTATGCCTATCAGAGAAATATACTAGGACTTACCATAAATCACAGCCAAGCCGGTCTCGTGCAGCCACGAAACGCGATGATGCTTAAACAGCCATATTGTTAGCACAGTAAGAGTTAGCAGGAAGGTATATGCTAACAGATTAAGGCTATCGATCCTGTGGTTCAACGTCGCCTTTGCATCCAAGGCAATATCTGTATCTGTTGCATTACATCCACAAAGTATAGTAAGCGCACACAGTGCAGTAAAGCTCAAGGACAGCGAACTTAACCATCGCTCTTGAGGCCTCGCTGTATGGGCGACTCGACTGTGGCGGCACTCTTTTGGCGTGTAATGCATTTTGTTATTGTTGTGATGCGTCGTTTAGTACAACAATATGGTATTTACGTTGTTGACAATTTGAGTTGCACCTTTGTCACAACTAAGCACAGCCTGCACCCGAAATCGATTTTCAAGTTACGCCTGACAATTGATTTCGCACAAGTTCGTGGATGTGTCGGTGGTGTGCGGGTGCTGTCGCACTGTCCACAAGGGAACGAAACGTATGGCGTATGACTTGTTCTTATTTCGTTTCCTTGATTGCGTTTGTTCTTACATAAAACAATCAAATGCTCTCTGCGGTCACACTTTCACAAATGCTATTCAAAATTAAATAAATAAATTGTTTGCCACTTTTTGTCACATCAATTTTTTGTAGTTATTACTTTTATTTTGTACATATTTATAAGAACTTTAGCAATGTTTTGAATTTATGTGTGTGCCTGTGATTAGCGGCTAGTGTGCCCGTGTCGAAGAATCGACAAAATACCGATTAATACTAAAAATGCTAGGTAAAAAATGTACCAGCTATATAAGTTTCTTTACATATGTTTTCAAACACTAGTGGCTTGGCACGTCTTTTGTCGCCAATTCAAAAAAAATTTATTATGATTTAAATTATCTTCTAATAAAACCAAATATGCAATTATATGAAAAATAATTCAAATCTCGTATAAAACATTCTCAACATGCTATTGAGCTAATCCCACCAAAAACCTAAGTTACCGATACGAAAAATTTGTAATCTTGTCAAAAGTAACATGGGTGAAAATTTGTACAAAGATGACATAGAAAAAAAAAAAAATAAACAAAATTTTCATATTTGTCGTAGGTTTATGACTTAAGAGAAAATTTTCCCAAATTGTAATTTTAAATTATTATACGCGCATACGATCTTTAAATGAATCACATATTTAGCGTGAAGAACTTAAGATACTTTTCAGGATCGACAACAAAATGGATGCAAAATCTTTTATATTGTTCGCACATTTTCGGATTACAGGAACGTTCAACTTGTATTTTCATAAAGAGAAATAAGTGTGAAAGCTCTAAGAATGACATTGATGAATCAAAACACTTCTCCGGCACCATGGCACAAGGTAAGTAAAGGTTTCTAAGTGTTTTTCATATATGTATAGGATATAGATGAAATATAACATTTAGTGGCTCAAAAGATTAGAGAACGTATTGGTTTGGAGATTGGATACCATACAATTCCAAAGTGTCGACAAAATCTGCTTAAATTCCAACCAACACTTGATAAGCTGCCACCGCGCAGCATGAAGGACTCTTATACCGAGGCCGTATTACCATTAGAAGACGATGAGCAAATAAGGGAGCGCTATGTCAATCATCTGGGAAGAGTCCGCATGGGACGCATGTTGGAGGAGCTCGACATTTTCGCTGGTATTTTTAATGCTTATTAAAACTTTATTTTTTAATTTATACGTCTTTTTTTTTATAGTTTGGATATGTCATCGTCATTTAAATATTCCTTCGCTGCCAAAACATATACCCATACCTTACACCTTCGTAACGCTACTTGTGGATAAGCTCGAGGTTTTACACCATTTGGATCCCCAATCAAATATAAGATTTTCTGGCCATGTATCCTGGGTTGGCAGAAGCTCTATGGAAATTACAATTAATGTTCACCAAACAGAAGGGTCCGAGGTTAAACAGGATATTAAAGCAATTTTTGTAATGGTGGCACGCAATGCGACAGGTACAGCATCAGCACCAGTTAATCCTTTAAAACCCGCCGACAAATATGAGAAACTTTGCTTGGCAGAAGCGAATAAACGAATTCTATTACGGCGATCTAATAGCACCAAGTCTGTCTTTCAAACTCCACCGTTACAATCTGAAGCAAAAATAATGTATGACCTTTTCATGCTAACGAAAGGCAACAGTCTATTCGATTTAACTAAACGAACACTTCCTTTAAATAGCCGTTGGATGGCTCAATCATACCAAACAACTATGATACATCCATTTCCCGAGAATCGGAATGCAGCAAACACAATTTTTGGGGGTTATATAATGCGCAACGCAGTCGAAATAAGCTTTATAGCAGCATCCATATACGCCTTTGGTCGTCCGCAACTTAAATACATTTCTGATATAACCTTCTTAAGCCCTGTGAAAGTGAATTCGTTTATAAAAATGACGGCCTATATCGTGTACACTGCTGAAAAATATATGCAAGTTATGACTGTCGTCGAGGTATCGGATGCAAACACGTATGAGAAGGTGACGACAAATACTTTAAATTTTACATACGCTGCAGATCATCCAGTTGAAATGGTGCTACCACGTTCCTATCAGGAAACTTTGTACTACATACATGGCCGGCGTAAGTTTTTAGAGTTGGATTTGGTAAAACCGAAAATAAGTGAATCAGAAATTGGGAAAATGTCTGTTTAAAATTGGTAGAAACCTTTATTTTTGCTTTGTACGAGTAAAGAATGCTTAAATAAAATAAGTTTATTTGAAATGTTTGGCGCAATTAAATTATATTCGCATTTGGGAGGCTGATTTTGGTAAGGTATGTAGACGCTGATGACGTTTTGCCTCCAGCTCAGTAGCCAGTTGCCATGTCTCTTTATCAAGTGTTGCAGTCCCGCGGGCAATGCCTAAAAGACGAGACAGCACTAACAAGCAATGTAAATCATCAGCATTGCTCTTAATATTTGATTTGCGCATTTCAACAAAATGCTCCTGTATCATTTCCGTATGTTCTTCGCTGACATTAAATTCACTTGTTCGCGCCGAGGTCAAAAATTGACGGAATTGTTGTAATCTAGATGGTTGTAGATAGTGTTTTGCTGCCTTAAATGACTCCTCAATAAGTTCCACGGATTTTACATCAGCTTTAATGGGCAATGCAAAATCGTTCTGTAAATAAGTTTTCTTTAGTCCCATTTGTGTCATTGCAATGACCGTATATGAACCTACCGGCAGCATACTTCGCCCTTCGCTAAGCACAAGCACTGGTATATTGGCGTTATAGTCAATATTGTAATATTGAAAGTCGCACTTGAGTTGCTGGTTATTGATTAAGTGCGCCAAATGCTGAATAGCATTGACTCCATTAGCTTCAAGCTTGCCTTGCTGCATACGTGTTTCGTCAAGCACTAAATGCGTGTGGGGTGCCAACTGCAGCATGCCGGAGACAAGTTTATTCGTTTCGTAGTCCTTTCTATTAAGTTTTCAAGAAATTGAATCACATTATTATTGTATATATTTAACTAAGTGGTACTTACTTTGGTGCAAAGGCAGAGGTGTTCATTGTGTCTAGCGTCATCGGCAGATAATGGCTAGCTGGTAGTAGCTGTTCCAGCACTTCATACAATTTAGTAGTGTACAGCTGCAGACTCTCTTTTGGCAGATTACATAGATTTAAGGAAAATTTACCAATACATTGCATTTCCGAACGACTATACACTGTTGAAATTAGATGCGATAATAGGTAATCTGCAGCAAGATCATCATCAAAAAGACATAGTTTAAGAAACATGAGCATATTTTTATGTACGGTTTCGTGCGATTGTTGCAAAACATGGAGTTCCTGAAGAGCTGGCTGCTGTAGGCTTAGATCCAGCATCGGATTGGCATGAGTCAGCAGTCTTACTCCAAATGCATGCAAGCGCGGTATAAGTGAAGGTGGTGGATGCTGTGCCTGTATCTCGTTAATATTTTCAAAATCTTTGTTTATCATAGCATCGACATCCAATGTGGACGCATCTAGTGCAGGATCTACTGATAGGAAGCCAATAAAGTCGACCAATGAGTTTAGGGTGTAGGTTTCATAATTTTCATAAACTTTAACCATGCAAGCCATGCTGGGACGATTGGGTAAAGGGGAATTGAGAAGGTAATCAGAGCCCAAAGTAGGCAAGTTGTGATTGTTGGTGTTCCTAGATTGGGAAACGCACTGCATTTTAAGTTCATTCTCAGTGGAGGACGTATCCATATCAGTCTCGCTAAGCATATCATCAACGGAACGTTTTGTTGCAGCGCTCACTATCCTTTCTTGCGTTTCTAACTGATGATGAGGATTGCAATGCTTTTCATGCTCTTGCGCCCAGTCGTTTAAGCCGGGAATTGAAACCACAAACAATGTACGGCGTTCACCATGCACATTGCTTTGGGCATTGTAGTCAAGTTCTTCCCCATGGCCTAATCGTAAACAATCACGATATTTGCCCATTTGCTGGCGCCTGTTACCATCTGTTGATTTCACCTCATAACGTTCCAGGTATATTTCCGGATCCATCATATCCTGTATCATTCCCCGAAAGCGTACAACTGACTGGTCCTTAAGCTGGTGAAGCGGTGTGTAGTTCAGTAGTGGAACTGTTTGCCAAATACTGGAATCATTCAGAAGCTCTTTCCAGATCGCGCTGTCCTGTGCTACCACCATTTCTGGAGTGCAAGGCAATTCCTTGTTGCAAGGCATTTCTTTGCTTTTATTTTCTAATTTAACTCTTATTAATTGCGGTTACAAAAAGTCCAGCTGTAGCATGTGCGCCAAAACAAAATGCTAGAGATGAGCAAGTTTCGATTAAATAATCATAAAACATCGAATCCAGTTCCTAGTAAATCTGTTCACTTCCCTTTTTTTACTCTTCGTTAGGTGGACGATTATATTTGAAAATTATATATGTAGCCCTTTTTGGTTTCACAAGAAGACGTTGCAAAAAAACCAATAATGCAGAAGTACGAAATTACATAAACTATAAAATTTTTAATAAGTGAACAAAAGACCATATATATTTTAACAGATTTTGATGAAAAGTTATACTATTAAAGTTATTAAAAGTATATCGAATAAATTTAATTTACATGTATTGAAGGGTATGATAGAAAACACGGTAGATTGATAGCATTGCATAAATAAACTGTCAATCTAAATAAAAAAAAATGGCTAATAATCATATTAAAACCCATTTAAAAATATTAAACTACTTAAGAACAGACCCTTGATGGTACCCGTTCTACATAAACTAGATATAAAATAAAAATTTGCTTTGAGTTCAAGAATGCAACCAAAAAGCCTATGCCATATTATGTCGCCCCTTGAAAGCTACAAATCACATCCATAAGTTGTTCTCGTTCACTATATAAGACACCATATGCACAATTTAATACACTATAGTTTGCCGCAAATAGGGTATGGCAAACTCAATGACCTGTCAATGGGTAGATTTAGGAGTTTACATCATAGGTATATTGTAACAGGTTATAATTCCATTTTAAATAGTATACCGGCTGCGCTGGATCTCCTTCAACCAAAGTAAACTGTCATTGCAACACATGCAAACCTAATTACCAGAATAATAACATTAACCTAAATATTTGGTATTCACGTCTGGTGCAATCTGTTCTTCACTCTCCTTACTCCAACTTCAAGCAATCGAAGCAAATTTGCATGTCTTTTTGAGGATTGTTTCGGCTAAAGACGCGACAAGTCGATTCTTACTTAATCTTTTCATCTGAAAAGACCATTACTTTCCATAGTGCCCAGTTGACTGCCTAACCAGATGATATTAACATTATTAAGTCGCAGCTAAGCGAATCAAAAAAGTCCATATAATTGTATAAACTATTTTATTTTCTAGCGATGTAAAACTTTACCACCTGGTACGCATATTTTCTGAGATGATAAAGTATGTTGAATTATATCAATATCGTCCGTCATGCAGTGGATTTTAGTGGACCGAAAGAAACAAAAAGCTGATTTATAAAATAAAATGAATTTACTGATATTTTTTTTATAGTCTTAAGAATATAAATTTAAAAGAATCTGCTCATATAATGGTTTGAATTTTAAACTTTTAAGCTTAACTACATATACATATTTGAAAAAGTATCTATTGAAACCCGTACGCTCAACCTCTGTAATCCGGATCATTATGTTCCTCGTCCTCATCCTCCTCTTCTTCTTCATCATCTAAAATAATATTAACACAGTTATGCGATAAGATAAATATATTACATCAATGTACTAACCGTGATCCCTGCGTTTACGTGTGTACGCTCGGCGCGTTGCAACTGGTGCCTGATCAGTTTCACCGTGAAGTAAAGAATTGCGATACAAGGCCAGGGGTTGCCATTCCTCAGCTCTGCTAGACGGCATGCCGGGTGGTATGATTTTATCCAAAAAAGCCATAATGACTTTTTTGTCTTGCTTAAGAAGCTTATAGTTGAACTCGTTTAACACCTCTAAAAACAGCAAGCGCGTGGGTGCTCTCACTGGATCATCAGGTTGTTTGTTTGCGGCAAAATATATACCACCACGATGTATAGCAGCTACAGATTCTCTGTTTTTCAAAGCATCAAAACCGAATGTAAGTGCAAAACGTTTTGCCAACTCTTTTAAATCAACAAACTCCTGTGAGCTTTTGGCAACAATACCATCTTCGGCTTGCTCCTGCAGACTTTTAAATACGGTTATTAAGCTGAGCAGCAACGTCATGGCAAAATTAACTTTATTTATTTCCCTTGCTTTACCCAATGTTGCCTTGATTATATCGCCGTATTCATTGTAGCACTGTGAAATACAAACTTAGTTTAAATTGAAAAAAACATATTAGTTTTTCTTGCATGTACTTACCTTAACATAATATTTAAAAATGCTTGCTGCTCGCATAGTGGGTATAATATTGTAGACAATAAGTTTGCAGTAGCACGCCAAAAAATTTCGCTTTTTATGCAATTCTTCAATGCGTGTCTCATCTTGAGCAACAACTTGCTTTAGCGAAAAGACATAGTGCTGTACAAAATTGTCCAGTATAAGATGTTCGTCCATTCTAGACTTGTACTCCAAAGTGCGTATATGTTCGATTTCGCTGCGTGCCAGTTGGTCAGAAAATATTATTAGCAGATCGCAAATAGATTGATATGCCTGTGTGTGAATAAAAATATGTAGCATACTTAATAAGTAGTCGGCAAGCGACTTACCGCCTCTTGTATTTGTACAGTAGGTCCATCTCGCGTCAACTCAAAACAAGCCGACATAAATGAGTCCAAGTTATTGCGCAGTTCGGCCACAACGTCAGCCACATTTAAAGACTCGCATTCGTTTTCAACATAGTGAAGACCCCAGCTGATGGAAAAATAGCAGGCCTCTATGCAATAGGCCAAGGCTTCATTTGGCAAACAACGCTCACTATTTTCTTTTGACTGTGCCTCCTCAACGTCTTGGAATAGTGATTTGAATAGATCCCAAGGATTTAAATTGTGCGATGAATACAAAATTGACATAACTTTAAGGGTTATGGTTATGTTATAAATGTCATCTTCATTTGGGGTCTCCTCGCCTGAAAAATAAACATTATATGTGAAGAACTGTTTCTTTGGCAATATTAGTTGCCTCCAAAATTTTGAAAAATACTTACCCTGTATTAAATTTCGCCATTCTTCAATGGCATCTTTGTATTTGTTAACGGCACTTTCAATAATATTCGATCGAGCAATATTGCAGCGCGTGTAGGTAGCACTACCTTCGGCGCAGAGGCATTCTAATGTCTTAGCGCAAGTCTCCAGAACTTCGCGTCCTGTATGCTTGCACATTACTTGGCTAATCTTGTCCAGCAATGCCTGCAGATTGCTTTCTTGTCGGTTTGTAGTGTACAGATTTAGATCGAAATATTGTGGCACGGCTAACAAGTTGGCAAGTTTCTCGCTGTCAGCCTGATATTTCTCAAGCAGCGCTGGCAGCGTTACAATGAAATGTTCAGTAAGCTTAGCCTTCTCGTCTTGTATGGCCTTAAGCTCCTTAGAACTGACAGTAAATTTACGATTACTTGCACGACCAACAGGTACCTCACCCGTTGCTGATTGTTTTACACTGCTGACCATAATCTCGATTAGTGTAGATTCCTGCTTGTTGTCTAAAACTTCTTCATTGGGACCAGGTTCCTCCAACAACAGATCCGTCATACATTCCCAATCGCGCACCATTTCATTGCTATCGATAAAAGAGTCTACAAGATATGCACCGTGCTCATGTAGCTCGGATTCAATAAAAAACTGCACCAGGTCCCGTATTAGTGGCGTGTTGGGCAGGCGTAGTTTACCCCGTTTAGTTTTGGTTTCTTCCATATCGGCAGTTAAATGAAAGAGTCGTACATTAAGAAATTCCGCTGCAGCTTGTGCTACACCGCGATGGGACGAGTACACAAGTTCATAGACAATCTCGCAATCTTTGTCAGCCAAAATTTCTGGATGTATTCTGAATATATGGCACAGTTAAGATATAAGTGAATGTACGTATTAATTTAAACAAACTCACTTTAAAATGCTAATAACCAACTTAACAGCTTGCACAGACACCTCAAACTCCTTATCCAACGTCATGGCCACTATTCTATCCTTAAACTTTGATGTAAAGAGTTCTAGCTTGCCTTTAAGTTCCTCTTTGTCGTAGAGTGGAAGCAGCGACTGTAGGCAGCGCAAACGCACTTCGCCAATTTTATCATACAGCGTCCATCCAATATATTTCAGGTATGAATCATCCAGAAAGTTTTGAGGGTAATTCTCCATCCAGATTCCAATTTCGGCCATACAAATGGCACGTATATCCGGCAACGTATCGCGATAGCGATGCACAAAAACGGACTTAAACATGTAGGTTAACATGCTTTTAATTTCATCCATGTTTTCCTCAAGCTCAGAGCGTTTGGTCATTAAGGAATCAAGGCGATCAGAGGCACGGCGATCACGTGACTAAAATGTTATCGAAAATATGCACCACATGGCTTTTAGTTATGAAACAATGCAAATTTTTTCTTGTAAAAATATATGTACACATGTCCTAAAGTAAGCCGATGGGTCAAAAGTTCTTTTAAACGTAAAAGCTTGAACACCTAAGTATTTTTCAATTATAAGTATATTATAAAAATAACAATTTTGATTAATTGCATTTTTACTGCTAAAGTGGACTATCAAAAATTTGGGAATATAGTGCTAATATGTAAACTGTGATGGATCCCACTTTTGCAACCCATGTATAACCCCTTATAGCTTACCTTAACGCGCTCAGCTTCAAATTGCTTTGCAGCATTGTCGAAGTTATTTGAAACAAGTAAGGCTACATCCACTAAAGCAGTCATCAATTTCATGGCTGCCAACGTAGCAGTGTGACGGAAGGCACGAACCTGCGAATCCGATAAGCCCGTCAAAAGCGAAATAACGTTGTCCATTAGAAATTGATCGTAGATAATGGAATACTGGCATTGTTTGACCAGCGTTTGCACAAAGTCACAAAAATTGTTTTTGAACTTTTTCCATTGTGTGCCGGTCATAATCAGTGGATATTCTCCGCTTTCCTTAAATAATACAACAAATGAAATTAAACCCAGCTCTTTTATTACTATTGTAACGTCAGCACTTTGTACCTCGTCAAACTCTTCCGTCATCCTGCGTATAATTGCCGTATGATCAACGGGATATTGTATATCTTCAGATATTTTGCCCTTGCATCCGCTGGCATTTATAAAAAATTGCATAAGGGCTACCAAGGCGGTCTCTCGGTTTTCTTTGTACTGTTCAATCCATTGATCGACTATGTTCTATATGAAGTATTTAAATTAAGTAATTTTCGTTATGACAATTTGGAAATATATATGTATATTGTATGATTACTTGCCGCTATGGGACTCTTAGAATGTCGTACAATATAGTACAAACTGTTTTCATCTGTTGTAATTTCACGCTCATTGTCAATGCGTTCATGATGAGCCTTTTCGACTGGATCCTTACGCTGTCTTTCGACACGCTCCTTTCGCTCAGCTGGTGGCTTTCGTGTTTGTGGCGCCTTGCGTTTGCGAACCACTGGTGCAAAAAACTCATCCTCGTCATCGTCAATAATTGGAGGCTTATCTCGTACGCCACCACGAGCACGCAATCTAGTCATGCGTTTCGTTGGACTATCTCCATCAGATATGCTTTCATTTAACAGATCGCTGTATTTTTTTTTATTAATTTGTATGGTTTTATGTTTTTGTGCATTAATGTATTTACCTATGCAGACCCTCTTCATATTCCGGAGGTGGATCGTCCATGCGAATTCGCTTACCCCCACGACGGGCCATCATTTTGGTTTTGTACAAACAAAGTTGATGAAATACACAAGCTTATTTCAATGCTTTAAATATGTTATAGTGGTCTTGTTTTGTAATTTTGTACAAACTTTTATTCTTAATCAAGCGTCAAGTTGACGCCGTCAACACGAAAACAGTGTGGCTGCAATATTGAGTTCGCAAAATACCAAATACTGCCACTGCAAGTACTAACCAAGAAAATACCGACTTAATATTAAAATACCACTATTCTGCACAAAATCGCATAAATGAATCGATAGAAAGTTATCGACGAATTTGTTTTCTCTAATTTAGTTAAATTATTTTATAAACACAACAATTGCAAACTCTAAATGGCTGACTTCGGCTCTGAATCGGGAGGCCGCCTAAAAGGTGTGACTATAGTTAAGCCCATAGTGTATGGAAATGTTGCACGCTCTTTTGGAAAAAAACGAGAGGAGGACGGACACACACATCAATGGAAGGTTTACCTAAAACCATACTACAACGAGGACATGTCCATATACGTGAAAAAGGTGCACTTTAAGCTACATGAAAGCTACGCAAACCCCAATCGCATCGTAGTAAAGCCGCCTTATGAGGTTACTGAGACTGGCTGGGGCGAATTCGAAGTTGTCATTAAAATATACTTTAACGACCAATCGGAGCGTCCAGTGACTTGCTACCATATATTGAAACTATTCCAGTCTCCAGTAGTTGATGGCGAGCTGACGTCCCCAACAACAATGGACACCAAAAAGGGATTGGTGTCTGAATCATACGAGGAAATTGTCTTTCAAGAGCCCACACAGATAATGCAGCACTATTTGCTTATGTCTGATCAAAGTTCCAATGGAATGCTAAACCACGACACAGATTGTAAGCCAACTATTTATATCAGCAAAAAAAACTTAATAACCTCAATTCTATTTTTCAGTTGTAGAAAAAAAAGCGAAAACATTGGACAACATTGTTAATGTAAAGCAAAAAGTAAAAGGAGAAATAATCACACTTAAAGATAAACTCAAATTAGCCCGCGAGACTATAGTGAAGTTCAAAGCAGAGCTAGCCAAAGTGCAAAAGCCGCCAGCATAGCATTTTAATAATTAGTTATAGGTTCGATAAAGCAACTAAGTATGCAAATGAAACACAAATAAAAACTAGATTTGCTGAAACATTCAAAATAAAATAGTCCCATAAGTCAATAAAAAGATGTAAGTCAAACAATTGAAAAATGCATTCGGTTTTCTTGAAAGCCTTGGCTTTTTGTACTCAATAGAAACAGAGTTTAGCTTCAATTCAAGCATTTCTATTGTGTGCTGATGCTCAAAAATGTATAAATATTAAACAATAGAAATTACATTAGCATATTGATGTTTTAATAAATGTCTTCGATGTATACTCAAAATGTTTTGGCCACGAGTAATTTCAAATGAGCCTCAAAATGCCGATTCGATTCAAGAAATTACCGACGGTATGAATAATAATTGGGTAAAAGTGATTAGTTAAGAATATTAATAATTGGATAAATAACAACATTACTTAGTTACTAGTAATACAGGATATAATCACAGCAAAGTATTACAGATATAATTTAGCAGACAAGAGATCATAATACGATGTGATAAGAATTGATAAACTTCTTTTTTGTAATGCTCTCTAGTGTTTAACATTTTTTTTAATAATGAAAGTTATATTTTCACTCTGCGGTGTTTCAATACCGACCATTTTTCAACGACTTCGCGTACGTTGATTTCGTCAACCTTATCTTTCGAAGAATAAAGTAACATCAACTCATTTAAGCGATCATCGCCCATTGTTATTCTCAGATAATAGAGAACTAATTTTAACTTGCTAAATGAGCGTTCACACGAAGTTGATGTAACTGGAGCGGTGAGAATAAAACAAACAAGTTTGTGCACCAAGAGAATTACATATCGCAATCTAAACACTACTTGACAAATATCCGCAAAATTCGTATATCCTGCAAATGATTCGAAAAGAATTTCCAGCTCAGCGTGCAAACATTCTGGCTCTTCATTGAAAAATCCTGGCTTTTATTGCACAATAGATTCAATTAATTCGATTGTGACATTGCTCTTCTCAAATGGAAATTGGAAAAGTTTCTGAATAGGCATGAACATTATAAAAGTTTCTTTCATATTGTCATGAATGCAACTAGAAAAAACTTGCAACACTAACCTATATTCTTTCCGATAATAAGTCCAATAATAAGAATAAGTTTCTCCATATTTGACTATTCCTTTTAAGTGCTTTGCAAATTAGACAAGATTGTCAAAGTCGACACTAAGAATATCAGGATACCCGTTAGTGGGTATGGTGTTAAGGTTGTGGAAGATCTTCTTATATCAAGTGGTGAACAGTGGGGCTAATGATACAACATAAAAATAGCAAGCCAACATTTTATTTTAGGGGAAATGGATGTTAAGAGAATACCCTGGAGAAGTTGACCACGGTTAACGATATCATAAGTTGTCCGCAGAAGAAGGATCGTCTGCCGGATTATTGCCTTTTTATCCGTTGACAGGTTGCGAGTAGTTTGCGTTGGTATGTCTTCTGTGTATACTGGGCATAATAAGAACCTTAAATCTTATAAAATACTAAGTGGCAAGATATTTTATAGATAGCAGTCCTTTGAACCAAGTAAAAAATCGAATTTGTCTGATTTCCAAATTTGTGATGATGGTATTATTTTTATATTTTCGTAATCCATATAGAAAATAGGTAAATATTAGTTTCTTATTTGGATTCAGAATTGTTGTTATCTCTGTTCTTTTCCGAAAGAATATTTGCGTACATTTAATATAATATAAACTTTTCTATTTAATATATTATAAAATCTTGGATTATGACCATACTACTGAAACTAAAAAACAATCAAGAGTATGGGTCCTCCAAGACAAACCAAATCTAATCAAAAATTGTACGCAGGCAAAACACGTAAAAGCATCTCTAATATTTATTAGAATTCGGAATGATCACGCTGATAAGGTGGGATCAGCATGGTGTAAAAACGATTGTTGTCGTACGCAAAGTTTTTTGCAAAACGAAAGTTAATTAACTTAATCGGGAGTGCCACAGAAATCTCAAAGATTTAATTTGTCGAGCAATTAATTTTGAATGTTTACACATTTGCAAGAATGGAAGCAAAGGGTTGCTACTTTCCAAAATTGCAAAACAAGTTTAAATTAAGTTTGAACGTTTGTCCCGCCCCATACAAGAGTTTGTATGACAACCCTAATCAACCCGGATCAACCGCTGTGCTCAGCGTGGAGAATGACAAAATTCGTTTGTTTACATTTTCAAATTTACACGTAAATATAAAATTATTTTTAAGATGCGTTTTGCGGGATTATTAGCCATTAAGGCGTTACAAACCCCCAACATGAAAAAACTCGAGCGAAGGCGTCGAAGCTAGAGGTTCTTCGATGTTATACAGTTCCAGCATAGGTAGCCACAATTACATACATATATAATTGCACTAAACAAATGAAGTGCAATTTTAATATAAAACACACACACGTTAGATTAGACAAATTACATTATTTAGTGATTTTTCTATATTTAATTAAATTTTTAAATTTCTATAAGCTGTTTTGGCATTTTTCTCCTTATGTTGCGCTACTGATATTTTGATATAAAACTAACAGCTGAATTATTGACAATCACAAAGTTAAAATAAAAAAATCAATTCTTTGACTATCATTTAACATCACAACATCTATTAATATGCAAAAATAATTACTTCGAAATGCCATTATTTAGTACCGCAACTAGGTGGCAGATTCTTTGCTTGGAATATTTGGCACATTGACACAGAATGCCAAATGCACTAAAGGTTTTAATAAAGATTTTGTAGATATGAAAATCATGAATTAAAACATTAGATTTAGCCAAACATAAAGATACAAATATTTTAGAAGTTGAATAAACTTTGTAAATAAGTTATAGTTTATTTGAATAAATTATGTTTATGTTCATTACTAAGTGAATTTAAGCAAATCTCAAGCAAATTGCTTTATTAGCAATTATAAAATGAGTCCTTTTTTCTGCGTTTGCCATTACCTTTCCGAGCATCTCGGGTGTTATAGCATCGATTTCAGCACGAATGTTTGCCTTGAGCTCGTCAATAGTTTGAGGCTGGTTGGCGTAAACTTTGCTTTTCAGATAACCCCACAAAAAGAAGTCCGGGCCGGTTAAATCAGGTGATTTGGGTGGCCAGTCAATGTCGCATTTTTTTAAAACACCAAAAGTCCCGGGAATTTTCGTTGCAGAAATTAAATTTTTGGGTTTGCAGTGTGGCATGGTGCACCATCTTGTTGAAACCAGTAACCATCCAGACCTTTTTCACGCATTTTCGGGCTAACATAATGAGCCAACATCCACCGATATCGATTTCCATCGACAGTTTCGTTATCTTTAAAAAATATGGTCCAATGATGATTTTTGCGCAAATCCTGGCCCAAACAGTTATTTTCCGCAATGGCGTTTCATGTATCTCGTGTGGATTCTCCGTTCCCCAAATGCGTCAATTTTGCTTATTAACGCCGCCAGAGAGGCTGAAATTGGCATCGTCAGCCATTAAAATTTTGTGCCAAAAATTAGGCTCAGTGTCAACCATTCGAGCGATTGTTTGGCTGTATTCCAAGCGACGTGGATGGTCTGACGGCAATATTCTTTGTGTTAATTGCACTTTATACGGAAACAAACTCAAATCATTTTTCAAAATGCGCCACATTGCGGTTTTGCTGATGCGAAAATGCTGAGCGCGGCGACGATACGACACTGTTGGGTCGTGAGCAACACTCTCACTGTCTCAAACAGTTCATTGGAACGTCTTGGTCTTTGATCAACGGCAGGTTGACGATCTCCTACTGTCCCGTGTTCAAAAAATTTCGACACGAAACGACGAATAGTATTGCCAGATGGTGCCTTTTTGTCGCGTTTTTTTTCGATATGCACTTTGAGTTAACACAATGGAACGACTGTTTTCGATGTAAAGTGTCACTCTTACAGCGCGTTGTTTCGGTGTGAAGCGATCCATGGCAAAAATTTTACTGAATTGACGTTTCCAAAACATATTTGATGCAATCAATCGGTTGGTAAATGTGAAAGTTATTCAGCGTTTACATACCGACATTAAAGATGGAGCACCCTATAATACATATATGTTCTGCGTTATAGCTAAAGTTTTTCATGTCAGAAAATGGCGCAAGAATCCGTTAGCATTCCAGATCGCTATATTCATTATTATTTGTGTAAATTAACTTGAAAGCCTATGTACATTGGCTTTAAACTATTTATAATTAATTGCTTCTTTGTAATTAAATATTTGTCAAATCTTAATTAAACACGATTACGATGTTCATCAAGAAATTCATTTGAATAATCTGTTGCTTCATTATTTTGTTAAAGAGTAGATTTTGTGGTATTGGTCGGTTAGCTTAGCGTGTTGGTAGAGTGTTGTTGGTGCATATGATATGTTTTTTTTTTGTTGGGGGGACATGTTCTATGTTATAAGTTACGTTTGCATTATTGCTAGTTTATGTTTTTGAACCAGCAATCTCATTTAGCTTATCAGAATTGCTGTTGATTGTGCAATAATAAGATGTGTCGTATCTACCAGCGCTTTTCTCCATTTTCCTGTACTTTTTTTTTCGTCCCCAAGAAGCAGTCACATTTCATTGATAAGTTAGTGTTTGCAGAACTATCAACAGGTGACGAAAATTAAACATAATCCGTTCAACTGGGGCACTGCAATGTATTCTTAAAATATTAAAAATTATACTTATGATACTTATGTATGTATATGTTGCAAGCGATATCTAGAACATTTTTGATTATTATTACTATTTTTTGTTAAGCTAAATATTTTTTTCTTCGGAAAAGTTGGCAACGCTGCTTGAATTTCAACTTTACAAATTTAACACAGCAAGCCGGCTTTATGCGCATACATACAAATACGTATGTACATACATATGTATTAATAGCATCTGCATTTGTTTATGTTTAGTATAAGTGTTGAAAAATGTTTGAAGAACGATGTAAACGAAAAATAAAAACCAAACACAAATACAGTAACCACAGCTTTTATTCGTACACCACTAAATATAAGTTTAATACGCTATAAATGTCTACACAAAGTTAAACTTAATATTTACTAAATGTGTATGTATGCACGAATAAATTGCATGCCCACTGTTGTTTGCTTCTCTCTCCTACATTGTCTTACTCTCATAGAATCATCCTACCTTATTTTATATGCCACGCTGGGTAACGACGACTGCACAAAGCAGCAACTGCAGGAGCAACAACAAAATACGCATGTATATGTGATATTCAAGGCGAATTGAGACTATAGCGGCGAATTTCTGTGTTTGTGTTGTACCGCTCGCACACATATGTATGTACCGTGTTGTACGATGTCGGTTTTTCGCATTCGTCTTTTCGTTCCAAGGCGACCCGAATGTCTTTGACGTCAAGTTCGTCATTTAAACGTCGTCAGTGAAGCAGTGAATACATATTTGTAAGCGCGCGTGCAACAAACTAAAGTGTTTTAAGTAATTTAAGTGAAAAGTGGAATAAAATTTAACATTTGTAAAGGTAAGTTTAATTGTATGTAGTCATAGCCTATGTGTACAAAATTTGTGCGATAGTTCAATAATATGACAATTGTGGTAGAACATTTAGCCAATAAATACTTTTTATGTACAAGCTCATGCTTGTAAGATGTACAAAGAATTATCGAATACGTTCGCGTCGCATTTGATTTTTAGTTTCTTGGCGTCTTAGGGGTAAGCAAGTGTGTGCGGCTTAATGTATATATACGAATGTTGGTAGACATTGTACATACATATGCATACATACATATGTACATATATAATGTAGTATATGATCTAATATTTTGCAACACTTGTGCCAGTGTTTAAAAACGTTTTGTTAATATTTGTTAATGTTGGCGTGTATAGCCGGCATGCTGCGTTTAGGCTTGTGAGAGCACAAAAATGAGAGACAATAACCAAAACCTCTAGCTCAAAATGCTGAAAATTAATTATTTGCAGGGATATGTGTTTAACAAACCATGTGTCGGCTTTTCACGAAAAGCAAACCAGCTTTGTAACACTAACCTATTTGTGGATTGAGTGTGTTAAAAATTAAAGTACTTACCAAGCGTGGAGACAACCTTCCTCGTGGACATTCGCAACGTGAATGAGGAATCAAGAAGTGAATAGAACGAACGCAGTGAAATTACTTTATCGTGTTACAATCTTGCAGCCAAAAGTAAAGAGCTCCCACTGTAGAATTCGTATTCCTTGTATGTATCTCTTAAAAGTCAAGATAAGATTATATTGTGTTGCTTCATATAATAGTCCGGTCAATTTAGACAATTGAAATAAAGAAAATTCCCGGAAAGCCAAATCTTTGTATAAACCTTAGTTTTACCATGACGAACAAAGTGTCAATAGTCCCCATCGATCCCATGTGAGCTAAAAAAGTTATTCGGGGTCAAAGGTCAAAATTTTCGGTTTTTTGGATTTTTCTCGAAAACCGTAAGTTTTATCAAAAAAGTATTCAGAGCAAAATTGTAGATCCTAAAATTCTCTATAAAAATGGTCCCAATGATTTTTTTCTAAGACCTACCATTCCCAAGATACTGCGCTTGTAAGAATAATGTTATACAGTGTGCCACTAAAGTCATAGTACAGTAGGCGATTTTACACTTAAATAAGAATTCCTCCCATATTGTTTAAATTTTCCAAAAACTAATGATGAGGTTTTCTTAAATATATATTTTTAAACAATTAACAATAATAATAACAACAATTTACTAACAAGTTTCCTTAAATTCTAAGAAATTGTAAAAAATGGCATTAATTCAGCATTTCTGCTGTTTATATTTTAATATTGGGTTGCCCAAAAAGTAATTGCGGACTTTTCATATAGTCGGCGTTTGATATTTGGGTACCACATGAATTGAAAGAAATTCATTTAACAAACCGAATCAACGCTTGTGATATGCATCTTAAACGCAATGAATTCGATCCGTTTTTAAAGCGAATCATAACTGGAGATGAAAAATGGATTGTTTACAATAACGTTAATCGAAAACGATCATGGTCCAAGCATGGTGAACCAGCTAAAACCACTTCAAAGGCTGATATCCACCAAAAGAAGGTTATGCTGTCTGTTTGGTGGGATTGGAAGGGTGTGGTATATTTTGAGCTGCTTCCAAGGAACCAAACGATTAATTCGGATGTTTACTGTCAACAACTGGACAAATTGAATGCAGCCATCAACGAGAAACGGCCAGAATTGATCAATCGTAAAGGTGTCATATTGTCCATCAGGACAACGCCAGACCACACACATCTTTGATGACCCGGCAAAAACTGAGAGAGCTTGGCTGGGAAGTTTTGATGCATCCACCATATAGCCCTGACCTTGCACTATCAGACTACCATTTATTTCGATCTTTGCAGAACTCCTTAAATGGTAAAACTTTCGGCAATGATGAGGCTATAAAATCGCACTTGGTTCAGTTTTTTGCAGATAAAGGCCAGAAGTTCTATGAGCGTGGAATACAAAATTTGCCGGGAAGATGGCAAAAGGTTATCGAACAAAATGGAAATTAAGTTTTATTAAAAATGCATTTACTTTCTTTTAAAAAATCCGCAATTACTTTTTGGGCAACCCAATACGTTGTCAATCTTTAAACGCGTTTTTCCGAAAGTCGTCTTTTTAGAGGTGGAACGTTTTCGAAAAATCTGCCTGACCGATCTTGTCATACTAAACATTTTTATAATCAGAAAACATGTCGCAACAGGTAGACACGAGCTTTTTTTAAAATTCTTGTCCAAAAATTTTTTAACGGTCTTGAATAGCCGAAAAAAAAGTGTAAAAAAAATTATATTTTTTTCAAAATTGTATTACTAAAAGAATTTTTTTGAATTTTTAAAAAAGCTTGTATCTATCCATAGCCAAGGGGATGAGAAAAATTAATTTTAAAGGTTTTTTGGTATCATATCATCTGATAGGTCAAAATCGTTCACCCTGTGCGCCCTGGACACTTTTGACGAGGACGCAGTGAAAATTCGTTGTTTAGTTCATTTGTGAAGATATAGTAACCAAATTTCCAAGTACTGTACCAATTTTCATCAAAATTGGTTAACTATACGGTAGAGACTGCATAGGACCGATCAGGCAAAAAACCCGTTTTTGCAAAAATCGTCTGTCTTTTGTTTAGTGTAATTTAAATTATTAAAGTGTCATAGTGGCCTGCATTGGAATGCGCCTGTTGTGCATTAACGATCATATCTCCAATATCAATTGTGCTCCCAAGAACATAAGTTAGACGGCGCACAAACATTTATGCATTTTGTCAGTAGTGGGAAAAAGGTGAAAACTTAAAAATTGCAGGTGGGCGAATAAATTGTGTTCTGACTGTATCTATTTTTCTATAAATTTCCATGCTTTGCTTTTTATTGGAGATAGAAGCTCGGCGAGCAAAAGAGTAAAAGGCTCCCCGCTTAATAATAAGTAAATCTGTTGAAAATGAAAAAAAAATTGTCAGATGAGGGCGGCGCCGTTACCTTTGAACTGTCCGATTCTGTGGAATTGGAAACGCAAATAAAAACACACCGCTCACATTTATACTTCAGAAGCGTCGCATACACTAATGCACACATATGTATATACACACACGCATATGCGGCGAATTAGCGGCGCATTTGTGTTTAACTCAGCTGGTTGTCGGCGCTGCCATACCGATCATTAAAGGTTAGAATCTTGCCATGTAGTGACAATAAAAATTGTTATAGTTAAATTTGTTCCTTTTGCAAAACGATTTCTTAAATATTCTTAAATGTTTGTTTAAAAACAATGTTTTTATATACAACTATGCCCATATGCAGTCGAAGAAGAAGAAATGCATTTTAATTTACAATGCACAAACAGTTTGCAGCACAGTGGCAACGCAATTTTTCTTGGTAGACTTAATTCTGTCTCGCACTTCATTGCGACGCGTTGTTGAATATGTATCGCATTTGTGTAGTTTTTTAACAAAAATCGAATTGTAAAAAGTGCTTAGATTGTGTTTAAAAATGTACGTGCAAATAGTGACAAGTGTATTTTGCCTATGTTCGTTGCCTTTCGTATGGCCTTTGGGCAGCGACACATTTCATTTTTCCGTCGCATGTACATAAGTTGTATATGCACATATACTATATAGCAATGAATGCTATATTTGAGTGCTTATACATAGTTATATAATATATTGATGTATAAATACAATTACACTCTTCTATTGTTTAAGTGAATAAGTAGCTTGTGCCTCTGCTGGCGGGACTTGCTTGCCTATGTAGTAATATATATGTACGTGCATTAACACAAACAAGTTTATTTTGCCCTTTGTTTCTACATTTTCATGCGAATACGTTATTAAAAAAAAAAAAAAACTTAGTTATACATTAATTACCTATATATTTTATCCTTAAGTGCATTGACTACATCAGTGTGTAACTACATCATGGCTTCGATGGGAAAAGATAACTTGTCCCATAGTACCAACAAGAACAATATACACAATCAGGATAATGATGATGATGATGATGTTGTCGAGATCGTTGACGAGCATGCAGAGGATACGGCCGCAAAATTGCAAGAACTAAAAAAAAAATTACCCTATATAAACTCCGTAATGAAAATGTTTCGACCCCATCTAAGCAATGATCAATACAAAAAGTTGGAAATGCTGACACATTTATTAGGGCGAAGGTAAGTTCAAATACAGGTTGTGCTCCAAGACATAACGACATGACGGGTTCAATACGGTTTCATAAAGCAGGTTGTAATCTTCGGGCTTATCAGTTTAACGTATTACTTCCTTAATCACTGCTGCTTCTTATTAATCATCCCATGTGCAACTGGTAGATCACTAAAACTGTTCTGAACACAGGTCGTATTGTTTTGGTTCACATATAATTTATTTCAATTTATATAAGGATGTAAAGGGTTTTTTTTTTAGCGTGTCCGGATTTCAAACATAAAACAGTAAAATTAATGTATTGACCCCAAATATGATTTTATTAAAAAGCTACTTTCATATCATTTAATATTTGCCAATTGTTTCTGGCATGTGACCACCACGACTGCGAGTTACGAAGCGTATCCTATCAGTCTAATTTTTGACCACACTTTCGAGCATTTGAAGCCGTATTACTGTAATCACGCGTTCAATGTTGGTTTCCACGTCAATTGTTGCTGGCTTGTCTACATAAAGCAGCAACTTGACGAGTCCCCAAAGAGAATAATCAAAAGGGGTCAAATCACATGACCGCAGCGATCAGTTGTTGGACCCATTTTTAGGAATAACGTTTTCACGGAAATGCGTTTTCAGTAAATGAATGGCTTCAGTCGCCGTATGGCACACGCAGCCCCAACCTGTTGAAACCAGAACTCTTCGACATCGATGTCACATGTTGAACGATTATTCGATCCATAAATTGTTCGAAGAGCTCTGTGAGTTTCGCAGATTTGAAGACGTTCTTGTGGTGTAAATCTTACATAATGAATTATTAGTCCTTACTGAATAAAATAAAATTTAAACTTATATATCCCTTTCGGAAATCCGGAACATATTAAATAACGCCCTTTACCAAATAGTTTTAAAATATTAATATAATATGGCAATATGCATTTAACATTTTTTTAGCTGTCTCTCTCTACAAACTATTAACAAAATAAACGGCGTAGTGGCTAAGCTTGAAAATCAATTCCAATCGGTAAGTTTCAATTTAAACATATACATGATGCTAAAAAAATACAATAAGAAAGTGAAATACCTTGGTTCAATTATGCTCAAAAGAGCTCTCTTTTGAATGTTTAGAGTTTTGAAGTTACTAACTTGCTTTATGTAACTATATCTTTTGTAGCGTGTCGTTATAAATATAGCTGAAGACTCTACAGAGGAGACATCCGCTGAAACATTTTCTGAATCGTTGAAAAGTAATAAAGTAAGCAGGTCGAATTGTAGCCCAAGTTCCGCTTGTGGAGCTGTACGCTCACAAAATGTTGCTCATCAACAAATAAAAGCAAACGTTCCTCAACCCCTACAAAAAGGTGATCGGGTTAACACTTTGTCGCAAATGTCAACAACAAAAACCGACTTGGTAAAAAATTCGATTCAGTCAAAAAACAGAAACAAAGAATTGGATTGTAATTTTAAAATCGCATCTGAGAAAAAGGCTCCTCAAAACGAGAATTTAGCAGATTTTTTGACAAAAAACAAAACAAGTGTTGCAGCTAACTTCTTGGAACCAAAACTTTCGACAGTAACAGAACATGATAAAATTACGACACAGCCAGGTGAAACTGTAACCCAGTCAGCTGGTGGCGCTTCACTAGAAGAGGCTCGCAAGAAGCTTGCTGCACTACGCGGCACTGCTGAGCCGTTTACACAACAGCCGCCTCCTCTAGCTTCTAACGCCAATGATCCGCGTAGGCGTTTGCCACAGTTTTGCAACGGTATAACAGGCACATTGGATAAGGAAATTTTTAACAACAACAATAACAATTTAAATTTACTTAATAAGTCTGCTATACCGCCTGCCATGCCAGTCTCAGAAATTCTAAAAGCGCTACATTTACCCCAAGTGGTGCCATCAGCAACACTGATAAAAGATGCAGGCCTACCAAGAACTGGGGGCAGATCGAACACGATTGAACCGTCAAACTCGTGCACGTTCAGTGCTGATCCAACATCGCCTTTAAGTCCAATAAATATGCCTGCAACAGTTTCAGTTACTCCAGCAAATGTTGTAGACCGATGGAACGCTATGGAACCTTCAAATTTTCGTATTTCCAACGTTGACTTCCCCGTTAAAGCCACATCGCAGTTAGATACAGATAGCACTATGAGACGGACACTATCTCTAGGTGTAAATGTAACCACAAATAATCTTCCTTTGGATCGTCTTATTCCGCAGAAATCCAATTCCGCAAATAACAATGTTAGTGTTACAAATTCGGCTTGTTTCTTTAACGGTCCTTCAAACAATGGTTCTTCGCAAAGCTTAATTGAAGAATCACGGCGCTTTAACAATTCAGCAGCAACAAGTCAGACACGAGATCCTCGGCGGAATCAACAAACACAATTGCAGGGTAACCCACGAATAAACGATCCGCGTTGGAATCGGGTTAACGCACCGTCTTTTAATGAACCGAATCTACGAAATGGCTATGGAGAAACAAACATGCCTCAAAATGTTAACAATTTTAACGAGCCCACTCACGAAAACGCACCGCCATGGGTGAAAAAAAACTATAGTGGAGCTTACAACGGGCCTTATAGAGGCGGCCATCGTGGCCGTGGACATGGGCCAAACTATGGCTCACGTTATCCAACTTCGCCTCATCAGTCTTCTGTGCCCCAACACGAACCAAGAACATACAAGGAACATAGAGAGGCTAAGGCAAGAGCTGAAGCGGCTGCCAAGGCTGCTGTTGTACAAAATTCTATCGAAAACATTCCCGCTTCGGGAACACAGTTGGACACTTCATATCGCACTGTAAATTTAAATGACTGGCCGAAGAAAATTGACTTTAAAATACCCAAAAAGAATAGCACTAAAATTCCAAGTGGTGATCAAGCGTGTGATCAAAAAGAAAAGAAAAGCCAAGATGGCAAAAATGTTACTGATAAAGAAAAGACTAAAGACAACAATAAAGATAAACAAAAAGCTAAATCTAAAGAAAAAGAAAAGGTTGAGGAGAAAGTTAACGAGACTGAAAAAAATAAAGGAAAGCTAAAATCAAAAGAAACGGTTGACGAATCGGCGGAAGTGACTAAAAAGCATCAACGTATACAAAATAAGGATAATAATGGTCAACCAAAGAAGTTGAACAAGCCGTCTTCAGTAAAAGAAAATGAAAGGAATCAAAAAGAGACTACGATAGAAAAGGCTGCAGTGGAGGGTAATTCTGCCAAGCCAGACAATGATCGTGATAAACGTAGCAAACCCAAAGTTAATACAGAGAAGGAAATCAAATCCGCTGCTGGAACAGTTAAAGGCAATACATTAAAATCTTCAAATAATGTTGCGAAGGAGGAGAACGACTCCTCAAAAAAGATGCGGAAATCTTCTCAATTAAAAGAAATCGATAGTAAAAATCACTTGAATAAGGAAATAAAAAAATCTGCGCCTAAGGTAAATAAAACTGAAAGCGAAACGACTATAGTAGAGGAAAAAGATGGCAAGCCTGTCAACGATCGCGACAGTCAAATAGATCGCATTGGAAGCATAGAAGACAATCCAAAAGAAACCTTAAATGATGAGTGTAAAGGCAGCGACAAGAACCACCTTGATCCAAAAGAATTAAATGTGGAAACACCAAATGATGCATCCACTTGCCAAAGAGAGGAAGTTTCTACCGTCGAATTACCTCAGTTGCAACGCATTTTGAAGCGTCGCTCCTCCATTGCCGCATTCGCCAGCAAAACGTTAATAGACGAAAGTGATGTTATTCCCAATTACAGCCTAATGTATGAGGATTTGCAGGAGCAGAATAGAAAGATTAAAGATGACGATAAGCTCACAAAATCAAGTAAAAGTCTGGCACACATGTTTGAAAAAACTACAGATAATTGCACTGTGTCCACACAAAATATAATCGTAGGAAAGCGGCGTACCCGCGCCAATGACTTAGTATTGAATGAAGTAGAACTAACGCGAACTGCTTTTAAACACGCAAAGCCAAAATCTAAAAAGGATACAAATGTAAGTTCAAAGCGAAAACGTGCTCGGCCTTCTAGATCAGCAGAAGATGATACACTTCTGGCTGATGAACCTCCTGAAGCCAAGCGTGTATGCTCTGAGATAACCAAGTCTTCTGGTACTCCCCCGGCTGACAACCTTTCCGCAGCTAAGCGTGTATGTTCCGAGACAACTAAGTCAATTGATACGTCTGCAGCTGACGAGCTATCCGCAGCTAAACGTGTATGCCCTGAGACAATCAAGTTAGGTGTTACGCCCCCGGCTAATGAACTACCAGAAGCTAATCGTGTATCCTCCGAGACGAGCAAAACAACTGAAAAAAAACCACGTCGCACTAAGCGGAATGAGCTAGAAAAGCTTAATGAAGATATTGCCCAAATGTACTATGGAGATGATGTAATGCGTGCTACAGGTCGCCGCGCCTGTGCACAGACACAGCAGCCGGCTGTACCTATGGACGAATCGGATAGTGTATTGCCAGTGACTAGCCAAAGCGTAAACTTCAGTCGCAATACAGCTCGCCGCGGACGCAAAATTTGTGGTCCTTCACGAAGTGCCATTGATCGAGCCACCATAACAGAGAAAATAGAGAAAATAGATCCAAAACTTGCATTCAAGCGCTGCGTAGTTCGGGTACAGAATATTGATATGCACATGATGGCGTTGTCACAGCCAGTGGTAAAAAATATAAATAAAGAGTGGCATGTACTTTCTGAAGCGGTAAGCACCTGCGTAGTTTGTTTGAAACGTATAAAAGGCACATTGACTCACTATGTGCAGCATCACGGTGAGGTCTATACTGCTCGCTTTCCTCCCGGGGTACTCAACAAGCTGCAGGCATCGAAGATGAACCGTCCACTTTATGCAATGATGGAGAATTCTAAGCGATACCATCACACCTGTCCGTTCTGCCAAAAAACATTAAGCATAACATCTAACAGCTGGATAGAGCATTTCGCTCGCCATACCGGCGAACTAAACTATCAATGTTCAAAATGCCTTTCTCCCCAGTATCGTCCTGGACACATTGAAAAGCACGTTTTGAGCTGTCAGCCCGGGGCTAAAGTAATTGTAAACAATTTCTACAATGTAAAAGTACCATGTCGTGCCTTCGTGTGCCACATTTGTGAATTCGTACAGCTTAATCAAGACAATGTAATTCGGCACTACTCAAAACATCATGGACTTGCTAGAAAAGCCGTAGCTGGTTCCTTTACAACCATCATACTTTACCATCATGAGAATGTACCCATAGTGGCTTCGAAGCGTGAAGCAGATGTTTTGAGAGAGCAGCAAAAATCTCAGAGCCTTGCTAAGTATAAATTTGTTCTTGAGCAAGACGAACGTAGCCGAGACAGTGTCTCCGATGAAGGGGTTGATAAAATAGAACCGCTCGAACCTCAATTAGCACTGGATCCAATAAATAGTGAACAAGTAGAAGCGATTGTTGTTATAAACGCTGCGTCCGCTGCAGAAGGTAACGAGTTGGAGGCCGATCAAGAAGAAAACTGCTCTGATGCTAAGGACTCAATAGTAGTTGAAACTTGCAAACTACGGGATAATCTATCGGGCACTTCCAGCGATAAAATAGAACCGCTCGAACCTCAATTAGCACTGGATCCAATAAATAGTGAACAAGTAGAAGCGATTGTTGTTATAAACGCTGCGTCCGCTGCAGAAGGTAACGAATTGGAGGCCGATCAAGAAGAAAACTGCTCTGATGCTAAGGACTCAATAGTAGTTGAAACTTGCAAACTACGGGATAATCTATCGGGCACTTCCAGCGATAAAATAGAACCGCTCGAACCTCAATTAGCACTGGATCCAATAAATAGTGAACAAGTAGAAGCGATTGTTGTTATAAACGCTGCGTCCGCTGCAGAAGGTAACGAGTTGGAGGCCGATCAAGAAGAAAACTGCTCTGATGCTAAGGACTCAATAGTAGTTGAAACTTGCAAACTACGGGATAATCTATCGGGCACTTCCAGCGATATCTCTCAAGACGATGAATGGATCGATGTTCAATCAGATGATAGTGAAATAGATGATGCACCAAGGAAATCATTATTTCAAAAATTCAACAAGTTAGTTACGAAAATTGTTCCAAAATCTTTACCAAAGCGTCGCAAATCGAAAGATACTCGAAGCACATGCAGTGAAACAAGCGAGTGTCCCACCGAGAATAAAAATAGATTATCTATCAAAAAGTTGCCGCCCAAGTTAAAAGTCAGCAGTGTAGCAGTCAAAGCTCCAGATCCAGGTAACACTACAGCCACCGTGGAAAACGTAGCCTATAGATTGCGTAATGCTGCTACAAATGATAATGCCTATTATTGTATAAAACCCAGCTGCAACTTTTCGTTCTCAAATGAGTTGGAGGGTTTGGAAATTCACTTTGGTCAGGATCATCCGGAGGCTCGCTGGAGCGGCCACTGCAACTCTTGTAATAAGTTGGTAGAAGCAAATCCAAGTGCCATATCTGCCGAATTGTTGCACATGGTTGAAATACATGTAAAAACAGCCATATATTCTAATATGGAACAAGAGCAGCCCAAACCAATTACTGACATTGCTCCTGAGACTAATCCAGTGCTTAAATCGACGCCTGATGAACCTCAACAAAAAATAACCGTACGTCGCTTTACAGGAGATCGCTTTACAGGCAACTTTGAAAACACAAACAATACGGAGCCTATTACCAACACTACTAAATATGCTGATAATTCAAATAGCAGCGCTACGTTACGTGAACTGCTTGTAGCCGAACCTCGTGTGCCCACTCAACAGGCTGATATAAATGCAGCGGGACTAAGTGAGTTCTTAAGTGCAAAATCGGCTCCAGAAAACTCGGTGATGTCATCGGACAGTGTGATAAATCATCCCACAGAGCTGGGCCTTGTCATAGGTCAGGTGTTTAGTTTAACGGATACATACAAGCAACCGGACGATAACGAACCGGTGGTGACCAGCGAAGCTGTATCATTACCTCCCGCTCAAAGCGGAGACTTTTTACTCACGCAAAGCATAACCCAGCATTACGATTCAATTCCTCAAATTCATATAGCCATATCGCATCAAGCAAATGGATTGGTGACGACCAACAAGGACTCAGACAATGAAACATTGCTAGAGGCACCTTTACCTGATACTACTATTGAGAGACCAGCTGATCGATTCCGCTGCATGGCTGCCAATTGTACTTTTGAATCCCCCACAGCTTTTCGTATACGGCAGCACATGGACTTTCATCGCTTGGGATTCGGAAATTCCGATTATCTTCAGTGCGCTTATTGCTCTCACAAGGCTAGCGATGTTGAATCCTATATTCAGCATGGAATTGCAGTACATAATCTACCTCCGGATACAGAACAACAAAAAGCAGTGGATGCACTTAATGAGCAAATACGTAATGAGCTTAACAAGCGTAAAAAGCCTACCGTTGATGAGACAAATAAGTTAGCCGAAAAAGTCAAATCCACTGGTAAAGCTTCGGCTTCAACACATTCTACTTCCAGCAAATTGCCATTGAACAAGGTCATTCGCGAGCTTACCTTGCCAACTGGAGTTAACGGTAAGTAAAAAACGAAACTTACCTATGAGCCTGCTTATATAAAACTAATCTTTAAGGCTTTTTATAAAAAAATTAAACTTTATAATCTTGAATTTAACATCTTTCTTTTAGCTGACAGGGTCTATGCTTGCCCCCAGAAGGACTGCAATGCCAGCCTTCATGAGACCGATTTTGTAGCCCACATTATGTTCCATATGAAAAGTTGCGCCTCGAGCAAGAACATTCGTTGCAAACACTGTAAAACACCCGTTTTCTTTGAGCGCCCAGGACAGCTGCGGCTGCATCTAGAAAGATGCCATCAACGACACAGTTATTTTTGTGGTTATTGTTTAGCAACCACAGTGGATCAATTACAGATGCAGCACCATATTAGATCGGTGCATAAAGCCGATTATACTCGGGCCAAACGTCAAATGTTTTACAAGGAGCTGCCCGGTAATGACGACTACTGGATGTGCTTATGCGACCTACCTACCAAAACTCAGTTGAATGTTTTTATAAGCCAACTTTCAAATGAGCTGGACCAGCGCAAAAATGGTACAAAGCGTATATACCATCCGTCGCAGATACAGTCGCTTCCGCGTCAACCCTATTTTAACACTAACTTACAATGCGGCGAGTGCATGTACCAATCCAATATACGGGTCAACTTCAAAGGTCACTTACAGGCACATATAAATGTCAGCGTTAGTGCTGCATATGGCGATGCTTCAACAGAGCAACATAGTGACAATTCGGACGAAGATACCCCTGCTTTAAATTGCACCAGCAGCGATCAAGCTGTGTCCTCAACTGCATTTAACGAAATTACACCGGCTGCAACAACAGGTGTATTGCCAGTGTTGCCTTCAGCTGTGGCATACGACAAAGCAAAGCCAGGAATCCACATCATGGGAACGCCCAAGTACGGATACATTCCCGAAGAAGTGCTCTACACTTGTGGCGTATTACCTTGCAGCTTGCAATTCCCGACAGAGCGCGAATTTCGCAATCACGTAAAAAGTCAACATTCGTATAAACAAGTCTTCTATTGTCATCATTGTAACAAATCGGTGCGCGGCAACCTAACTGTGGAAAACATAATGTCTCACTTGCAGTTGCATAAGCAGCACATTTACCAGTGCGGTGCCTGCTCAAATTACCAATGTAAACGCGGACTGGCCGAGCGACATATATTAAGTAATCATTCAGGCAAGGATGTCGACTTGATTATACACAAGCGAACTGAACTAAACGGCAAACGTGGTCTGGCGCGATGGTTAAAGCCCCGTAAGCTATAATTTGAACTTAACAAAAGATACTAATATATAAGCAATATATTATTACTTTGTTTTACAGCTCGTAACGTCTGGGGGGAGGAAAATGATTTTATATGCTTTGTATGCCAGAAAGTGTTTTCGACCCACACCGAAGCGAACGAGCATGCCAGCACATTGCATGGAAAAAACTGGCAGTACACATGCCCGTATTGCGACAGTGGTTCCAATGTGCCTGTTGATGTGATACAACATATTTTACGCGAACATCCCAATCAACGCGTACAACCCACACAAATTTTTCAACGCATCAAATTCAAGGATAAGCTTACACTGGGCTATTATTGTAATACCTGCTTCGCTGTGGCTTCTGTATATTCGCGCATTAAACACCATTGTGAGGAACAACATCAGTGCGGATCACAGTACAGGTGTGCACACTGTGATTGCTCATACAATTCAGAACGTAACACGATCACTCATATGATTCATGAGCATCCTAATCTGGTGGGTCTAGCAGTACAACAATTTGTGCGCATTATAAATGAAGTTCCGGATGCGGATTCGTGGAATGAAGGACAGCCTATTAAGATAGATAGAGTCATTTTGGGGAACTTGTCTGCAGCACAAGCTCCGATGGCTACAACTGCACCTAATACAGCAGGTGCTCCGTCAATTACAACGGTTACGCCAGCCACATTGACTGCTTCAGAAGAAATTGAAATCATTTCCTCAGATGAGCAGGAAATTGAAGATCAACAAGTAAGTTAATCAATTATTTTAATAGTCTTCTCCAAGCCATTCTATTCTATTGATTTTTCAACAATTCTTATGTATGCTTATAGAAAACTATTGAATTCGGCTGCGCCCATTGTCAAGAGACCAGTGATGATGCTGAAGAGCTGCGCATGCAGCACTACCCAATGAATCATCCGGACTTACCATTTTACTTCAACGTACAGCCGCAGCTGAGATGCGCCAAATGCAACGTGTACACTGGAAATACACGTGCCCTACTAGACCATCTACTCAACGTCCATCACATAAGAAATCTTATTGCTTGCGATTCACTTCGTCCTAATGAGTGCGCTTATTGCGAACATCAATTTTTAAACTGGACGGAGCTTGCACATCATATTAATGCCGTTGGGCATGCGACCAACGATATGAAATATTTGGAAGATGCCGAGCTCAATGATTTACTAAAATTAAATGCAAGAGCATCCAATGATTACTTTCAGTGTAATGTATGCTCAGCCATATTGCCGACTCAAGTAGCCATGGCCCGTCATGGCTCTTCAGAGCATAAAAACGCAGCAGATTTATTTTGCTTCCGCAAGCTAACAGTTGACCTAATATTTCACTGCCCCTTCTGTATGTATGCTGCAACGAGTGAGATGGATACTCTGCGCCACATGATGGTGCATTACAAGAAGTTTAGCACCTGTCAATTTTGCCATACCGCTCAGGAAGGGGGATTTGACGAGTACATACAGCATTGCTATAACTATCATCGCATGGATGTGAGCCGATTCCGTGAAGTGCATTCTTACGTAGAGCTTGAAAAGTTTATGGTGCAGCTATTGTATCACTTTCAGAATGGCCTTATTGTAAGCAAGGCCAGTCTGCGCCAAACGCGTTTTCACAATGAGACGCCCATGCGAGAGCTGTATGAGGATCTAATGAGTAAATCACAGCAGCCACCTATTCCACGTATTGTCATACGGCGAACTAGCATAATCACAACGGATTCTTCAAGTGAACAAAAAGCAGTAGCAGCAAAAACATTAACACCAAGCCCTGTCAAAATAACACAGCGTCGTCAAACATTCAACCCTGCCATCTTGAGTCCCGAAGCGACTTCAATATCCACACATATGAACTTTAAGCCACTTGTCTCCACTGTTAATGATCTAAGTAAAGATGTGCCCCCTAAGAATTTGGTTGAAAACCTTATGGCACGTAGTGCAAGTGGCATAGGGACTTTAACCGTAACTAAGCTGCCAGTCAATCATACCGTGTCTGCACCAAACTTAAGCATGGAAAACCCAACTGTTCCGACCCCAAAAACATTCGACGCTCAAACTGCAGCAGCAGCTGCAAATGCATCAAACAACACTCTACTTCGTATTATGAAACGCCGATATACTCAACAAGGCGAATATTTAATATTGCCAAAACAAAATCGACAATCTTAGACAGGCTGCAAAAGGTGAATGCCAAACGATTAATACACGAACTCTTTAGTCCTAATACCTGACCAAATATTACTAAACTCTTTAATATAAAATATTTAAACAAACGGTCAAATGTCATAAAACTTGATATATTTAAAGCTGCTCCAGCATTTCCCAAGTGAATTAAAAAGTCGACTGTTCTTTCTTGAAAAAATTATTAACGATACGGATGCACAAGGTGTATAGTTATAATCCAAATTCATACCCAGCCGAATCAAAAGAGAAGCAATGGAAAGTTTGCAAGTTTGCAGAATAAAAAAAAACTATGATGAACGACATAAGTGCTATATCCATCTATCCATCTACTATAAGTACTATAGTTGCAAACAGTTTTTATTTTATTTAATTATACTTACCCCTACTTACATGTACTATTTTGAAATTTACTTGAGCCGTCAATGCCATTTTCTGTCTATAATAAAAAAAATATAAAACAAATAAACTGGTTTTTCATCATGACATTGACTCAGCTAACGCATCCCCAGCTCACAATCGTTTCCAGAGCTAAATGTTTGTAACTGTCACGCATAAGATTTGTATTGCTAGTACAAAATACATATATACTATATGGTATTTTATTAAGCTTGAAGGCCTTTGTTGCTCTGGCTTCAAAACCTTTTTATTTTAGAACTAAATTCAAATTTATAAATATATAAATAAATAAATAAATATTTATACTATATTTATAAACATACAGACGAAGATGTTGCAGACCTTCAAAAGTTACCTATCGTTTAGACAGGGTCACTAAAGATGTAGAAATACGTTTAGAACTTAGATATGAGAAGAAATGAAGATACTCAACTTTCGGATAAAAAGTGCATTTTGTACCTCTCATGAATATTTTATACCTAGTTCTAAGACTTTATAATTTATAAAATCCGTAAAGTTATTTACAGCTTTGAAGCAAGGACGAAAATTTTTGGGATCGTTAGGGACCTTGTCTGAAACTAAGTTTTCATATTTGTGGGTAGGGAATGTTTCACCGCCCCTGAAAATATATGTTGGCATGGTTTTTGTTTGATATCTATTTTTCAAGCACACTTAAAAGTTATGATATTGAAGGTCGTAATTTAGCCAATAAAATTATTTATCAAACAAGATTTTCAGCTTTTAACTTCAAACAGACATAGTGATCGAACGAACAAACCAATTACCTTCATTTAGACCTAAGTCTTCGGTTCGACTGTATTGTAGAATTTCAATCTGAAAGCTAATATCCATGTTTGATGTTTATCATTCACATTACTAAATGCAATTGGTTTGTCAAACAATTTTTAAAGCGATCTCGTAAAGTAACCCTCGTCGATACTTCACTAAATTAAGAATAATCACGGTGACTAGGCATATCGACATTGGCATGCTCGTCTGCAGCGATAAAACTTTTTCATTAGATTCGTTATTATTTCATGGGAAACTAGTTTATTATAAGGCATGTTCCCGATTTCGATTTCGAGTAAAAGTGTCGGAGACACCCCAAAGTTACCTAAAATATGATCGGGGTGAATAAAGAAGTCGATATACCCATGTCCGTCCGTCTGTCCATCTGTCCGTTTGAACGCCTAGATCTCAGAGATGGTAAGAGCTAGAGTAACCAAACTTTCACATTAGAACCCATATTATTCCATAGGAGACAAGATTATTTTATTTTTTTGATATCGGGGATAAATTGTATAGCTCTCATATGGGCGTTTGAGACGACCTCGACAGAAAAAAAAGTTTTAGATGGATAAATCGTTTGTTCATGAAGATATCGTAACCAAATTTGGTATTCAAAGGTTTATTATATTATAGTTCCCAAGCACTGTATTAAATTTGATCAAAATCGGTTGACTATATAATATAGCTCCCATAGGACCAATCGGTTCAAAAAAACGTTTTTATAACCTGTACCGTATGGTACAAAGGGTATATTAAGTTTGTGCAAGCCGAAAATGTATGTAACATATAAAAGGAGACGTTGGAGACACCCCAAAGTTACCTAAAATATAATCAGGGTGAATAGAGAAGCCGATATACCCATGTCCGTCTGTCCGTCCGTCTGTCCATTTAAACGCATAGATCTCAGAGATGGTAAGAGCTAGAGTAACCAAACTTTCACATTAGATCCCATATTATTCCATAGGAGACAAGTTTATTTTATTTTTTTGATATCGGGGATAAATTATATAGCTCCCATATAGGTGTTTGAGACGACCTCGACAAAAAAAAAGGTTTTAGATGGATAATTCGTTTGTTCATGAAGATATGGTTTTTTACGGTTCCCAAGCACCCAAGCAAATTTCATCACAATCGGTTGACAATATCATATAGCTCCCATAGGACCGAACGGCCAAAATAACTTTTTATACCCTGTACCGTATGGTCCAAGGGTATATTAAGTTTGTGCAAGCCGAAAATGTATGTAACATATAGAAGGAGACGTCGGAGACACCCCAAAGTTACCTAAAATATGATCAGGGTGAATAGAGAAGTCGATATACCCATGTCCGTCTGTCCGTCTGTCCGTCTGTCCGTCTGTCCGTCTGTCCGTCTGTCCGTCCGTCCGTCCGTCCGTGTGAACGCCTAGATCTCAGAGATGGTAAGAGCTAGAGTTACCAAACTTTCACATTAGATCCCATATTATTCCATAGGAGGCAAGTTTATTTTATTTTTTGATATCGGGGATAAATTATATAGCTCCCATGGGGGTGTTTGAGACGACCTCGAAAAAAAAAAGCGTTTTAGATGAATAATTCGTTTGTTTATGAAGATATCGTAACGAAATTTGGCAATCGAAAGTTTTTTATAGTTCCCAATCACTGTACCAAATTTGATCAAAATCGGTTGACTATATCATATAGCTCCCATAGGACCGATCGGCCAAAATAACTTTTTTAAAGAAAAATTGGCTATATTTCGTTTTTTAATAAAGATATCCTAACCAGATTTGGCGTTTGGAAGCTTTTTAGACCACTTAAGCAATGTGCCAAATTTGAAACAACAAAATCGGTTGACTATATCATATAGCTCCCATAGGTCCGATCTTCCAAAACATCGATTTTTTAACAAAATTTGTTGTGTTTCGTTTGTTTGTTAAGATATTGGGACCAAATTTGACATTCGTGAGTATTTTATAGTTCCTAAGCACTGTACCAAATTTAATCCAAATCGTTTGACTAGATCATATAGCTCCCATAGGACCAATCGGTCCAAAAACACGTTTTTTATACAAAATTCGATGTGTTTTGTTTGTTTGTAAAGATATTTGAAATAACTTTGGCGTTCATATCTTTTTTAAGGTATTTAAGCACCGTGTCAAATTTTATTGAAATCGGTTGACTATATCATATAACTCCCATAGGAACGATCGGTCAAAAAAAAAATTTTTGCTTAAAAATTCTTCTGTTTTTGGTTTTATGTGAAGAAATCGGACTTTATTACAAGCTAGTGGTACAGGGTATCCTAAAGTCGTCCGCGCCCGACTTTACGTCCGCCATTTTTTAAATTAAAATTCGCTATATTTTGTTTTTTAATAAAGATATTGTAACTAGATTTGGCGTTTGGAAATTTTTTGAGCACTTAGTTCCTAAGCACTGTACCAAATTTAATTTAGATCGGTTGACTATATCATTGAGCTCCCATAGAACCAATCGGTCCAAAAAACGTTTTTTATACAAAATTCGATGTGTTTCGTTTGTTTGTAAAGATATTTGAACTAAATTCGGCATTCAGATTTCTTTTGAGGTATTAAAGCACTGTGTCAAATTTGAATCGAAATCGGTTGACTATATCATATAGCTCCCATAGGAACGATCGGTAAAAAAAAATGTTTTTGCTTAAAAATTATTCTGTTTTTGGTTTTTTGTGAAGTAACCGGATTTTATTGCAAGCTAGTGGTACAGGGTATCCCAAAGTCGTCCGTGCCCGACTTTACGTACGCCATTTTTAGGTTTTATTAAATATTGTTGTTATAAAATTTGTCTTTAAAATTGTGTGTACTAAGTAATTTGTTCTAGGTTAGGCAAAACAGGTCTTCGAAAAGTTATATGTGTCGTGTTGCACAAGTAAATTCGAAGATAATTTTATGATTTGATGGAATATGTATATAAAATAATAAATTTTGAGCATTATTTTGCACACCAACACAATCCAAACGTTTCCAAATCTTGATACATTTTTCAACTACAGGAACTTGGATGTCACATTACAGGAAAAAGATGGATATAGCAGAGATGAACAGATGCTGGTAAAATTATTTTGTTGCCTAAAATAACAAACAAAGTACTAATATGTCCCGTCAAGGCGCCTCTTGAACGCGATCTTTGCATCGAGTCGGTTGCCACCACAAAAAAAGAATTCGCAAAGTCTCACATGGGCAGACTATCAACCCACGTAAATAGTGAAGCCTCAATCCTTACTGACCAAAGTGAGTTGAAGGAAAGACTGAAGCGGAAAAAGCCGCACCATCTGATGCAGTAACTAACTCCTCTGCAAGGAATATGCAGAGCACCAATAAAAATTATTTGTACGATGCAAAACCAAATTCAAATTGTTCGTTAGTTAATTTATTATTATAACTATTTACAATTAAAAATTTAAGGCTGTAGAAAAGAATTGTATCTTTTCAAGCGATGACTTGGTTGTTACATTAAAGGAAAAATAAGGATAAAGCAAAGATGCACAGATGCTGCTTAAAATGTTTTGTTGCCTAAAATAAAATAAACGACTTACAAAGTTTGCGAAAATTTGTATTTTATACTCATAAAATTAAAATGCGAACTAGAAGCAATTTAATTTTTTTGATACGATTTCATTTAAAAAAAAAAGTCTGTTGTTTGATATTGCTGCCATTTAAATTTTGGGCCACTTAAAAAACAAACAACACAGCTGTTTCTGGCCTGATTGAAAAAGGTTTGAAATGGATTCGTATTCAGTTTAAATCCAGAACACCAGTTGTGGAATGCACTTGTTACAGTCGTAACAAGAAAAGTCTTTCAAAACGAATTGAAATCGGGAAAATGCCTTAACGCACGTTTTTTTGTGAAAAGTTAAAAACTTTGGATATACTTTGGATGCAGACGCGAAAAAGCCAATTAAAAAGACTACGACTTAGTTTGGTCATGAAGAAACAGAATCACTGTGGTGCTAATGCACTTCCTAGCGCCGCAAAAGTCTATTTTGAAGCTTGCTAGTTAAGACGATTTGTTTTAGAACATCGTTATACTTTCAAAAACTATACAAAGATTAGTTGATATTTTGATAGTGGGTTCGGTGAATACAAATAGTGCAAATATTGCCAGAAGGTTTTTCAAGCAACCCATATTATTTTTAAAAGCCTGGGAATAATTTAGAGTACCATGGCTTGTGGGTATGAAATAAAATCTAAAGCCTTTCCTGCATTTTCGTGGGAGACTGCAGAGATATTTGTATCGAAATAATCATGTTTTTACATGACTCCATCCGTACACAAAATTGAGAAAATAAAATAGAAATTAAACAAATTGGCTATTTTTATACAAAAAAATGGCGTAAGTAAAGTCGGGCGCGGACGACTTTGGGATACCCTATACCACTAGCTTGCAATAAAATCAGGTTTCTTCATAAAAAAACCAAAAACAAAAGAACTTATAAGCAAACATTTTTTTTTTGACCGATCGTTCCTATGGGAGCTATATGATATAGTCAACCGACTTCGATCATTTTTGACACAGTACTTTAATACCTTAAAAAAGATCTGCATGCCGAATATAATTCAAATAACTTTACAAACAGACGAAACACAACGAATTTTGTATAAAAAACGTTTTTTATCGATTTTCTGGAAGATCGGCCCTATGGGAGCTATATGATATAGTCAACCGATTTTGTTCAAATTTGGCACATTGCTTAAGTACTCTAAAAAATTTCCAAACGCCAAATCTAGTTACGATATCTTTATTAAAAAACAAAATATAGAAAATTTTGATTTAAAAAAGTTATTTTCGCCGATCGGTCCTATGGGAGCTATATGATATAGTTAACCGATTTTTATCAAATTTGGGAACTATAAAAAACTTGAATACCAAATTTGGTTACGATATCTTAATAAACAAACGTGTTATTCATCTACAACTTGTATTTTTTCGAGGTCGTCTGAAGCACCCCTATGGGAGCTATATAATTTAACACCGACATCAAAAAAATATAATAAACTTTTCTCCTATGGAATAATATGAGATCTAATGTTAAGGGCTATGATCCAACATTTATAAAAAAAAAGGTAAATCACTATACAATCAATATAACTTTTGTTTGGTATGGCTTAGATTACTTTATATACATATACAATATTTTAAAAAATCAAGTAGTTTCTATGATAGGTCATATGAGTGAAGTCGTTTTAGACGTCTTCTTGGTCTATGACTGGCCAGGGCACATGCAAGCGAATTTGGATGGCTCCTTAAGCGATCAGGGAAACGGTCGCTAAGTTTATTTAACACATCACTCACATACGGAATGCCTAGATCCTTGTGAAGATTTCGATTTCGGATATACCACGGGGCAACGGCAATTTTGCGCAAAGTTTTGATTTGTAAAGTTTGAATTTTTTTAATATTCGACTTGGCAGCTGCTCCCCAGACTCGAACGCCATAATACCAAGTTGGTATTATTAAACTCTTATAGAGAATACTAATAATAACCAAAATGTTTACTAATATTAAAATGTACAACGAAAGCGCGTCGAATTGTGCTGACTTCAGACGCGTCCGCCTGACACTGATAGTGAAGAGAGACATTTCGGTGAGATTATCGCGCTATCGTCTATCGACATTATTGATTCGGTGTTTCCACAGATGTTGTGCTGCTGGCGCCATCTATGGTGAACTGCGGACATTAAGAAACACAAAAAAAAAACAAACTGTTGCTGCGTTTGTGACCAAACAATTGACAAGATTTGTGCAAACATGTAAGGGACAGAAGAAGGAGTGACATAACTTAACGCCAGAAACGATATTTGGCCTTATGACCGTTTCTAGCACGGACTTAAAGCTCAGATATCGTTTCTGGCGTTAAGTCCATCAGCAAATCGGACGTAACGCCAGGCAAAAAATTCTAAGTATTTTAGATTTAAATCATCAAAATTATATGACTCGAAATCGTAATTTTTTGTGACATTTAGAATGTGAAAAGCGAAGGAATAGTACCTTAACGCTCGACTGAAAACTAAAAAGAGCACCATAATTTAATATGTCTAATGAAATTTTATAATAACACAAGTTTAAATTCAAATGATTGATCGGTTTTTATTGTGTAAATATAAGTGAATAAGACATTATTCTGCAATTGTTGTTGGAGTTATAGGTAAACTAAAAGATTAATAATATTCATGCGAATTGGAATTAGTTCGATAATTTAGCTTAAAAGCTATAAGATATGATGAAGCGCTGGTAACGCAAGCCTTTGGCTAACATCTTATAAACTTTTTTGTATTGAATGTATAATGTTTTTTGCCATTAATTGTCTATTAACTTGTTTAGATTGTTTATTGGTTGTACACTTTGAGATGTTATTTGTATTATATATTTTGGTCAGTTGGACAGTCGATTCAAGTATGTATATGTTTTAGGGTTTAGAGGACTTAACGCGGCTCAATCTATTGTGACATTTTCAGAAAATCGACTTTTTTTTCTATATTTCGATGTGGATTATACCTTTAGTAATAACATACTAAAAATTGTTAAATCGATATCTTAAATAGCTTTTGAGTTACAGCCATTTAAATAGAGTAGCCGCTCTATAACAGTGAAAACGATCATTTTATCTTTAGGGGCACACCTAGTGTGACAACCTAATAAAGGCCATTTTGGGAATTAAAAAAAAAGAACTAGTGAATCCGATCTATGTTAAAATTTTGACGGTATATTTATACATGGAATTTTGACGAATCACACTGTAAAATTTTTGAAATGAAAATATTAAATAGTTTTTGCTAAATGACACGCGGATCTCCGATATTGACATAATTCAACAAACTGCATCTTCTGAGGAAATATGCGCACCAGCTGGTAAAATTTGACGTTTTTAGCTCTTCTGGTCTCCTCTGGTTATAAGCGTTTATTCGGACGGACGGACGGACACGGCTCAATCGCTACCCGAGGTTATGATAAGCATTTTGGTATAAAGGACTGGGGGTCAGCCGCGTCTACTTCTGTCCGTTACATACATTGCACAAATCTAGTATACCCTTTGTACTTTTTAGTACATAAAATCTCTCTACTTTCTTAAAATCATATGTACATATTTATAATTTGTATATATTATTATTAGTCCAAATGGTTGTATTATTATTTCATTTATATTTTCTATTGAAAAATAAGAGTTATTTCGCAATGTTTAAATAAAAATTGACATTTAAATATTATTTCATAATTTTTATTTTTTAGTCAAAAAACAAGACTTTTTTTTCGCTTTTTTAATACAAATTAATCCTTATTTCTTATTAACTAATTGAATAATAAAAACAAAACAAAAATACCCATGGTTGGTTTGCTTTTTTTAATACAAATTAATCCTTATTCCTTATTAACTAATTGAATAATAAAAACATAACAAAAAAAAATACCCTTCTAGGGAATAAATATAAAATTAAATTAAATTTTATAACAGTATACTTATTAAATTAAATTTCTTTACTTTTTCGTTAGTAAAAAAGCTGACTATTTTCCAAAAATAATTATTTTTATGTCTTGATCCACAAGCTTTTTGCAGAACGGGCAAAGAAATTCTGTGGCGGATACCCTATGCGACGCCTTCAGTTCTGTGACACAGTTTTCACAAGCCTTGGCGTGAGTGCACGGCAAAAGTACAATATTTTTTGAATTTTTTCAGCACAATTCGCACATCAATGTTTTTTGAATGCGGGCAGTAATAGGTTCTGCTTCCTCTTCGTCCTCTGACAACTCATCCATCTTAACGGGATTAATTTGTTGTTTTGACATGTTATTATGACGAAAAAATTAGCTACAGTGATTTTTTTTTTGTTTTCAGCTGAAGTGTTAGTTGCCTTATTATGCCAGATTTGTCCTTTGTTTTTTTTGCTTGGGCCTGGCATGACTTTTAGTTCGCCATTAACCATTTTTTTAAATCCATGTATTTTTGAAATTCATCCTGTTTAATAACTTTAAGGAAGTCCCAAAAAGACCCGGTCTTTGGTATTAACTGTGAAAGATATCCATTATAGCCTTCTAATGCGCTTGTTGTCCTAACTGATTCGTTCCATAAGGAAAATTCGCTTGGAGTTTCCTATTAACGATTTAGAGGAAAGAAATCATTAATATTTACAAGTCAAAAAATTATATTTATAATAAGAACTGTGCTTCAATAATTTTTTGATATCCACCTTTTAAATATAATTTTTTTATCTTTTCGTTGAAAAATGTCTTACCTTCTCCATCCACTGTTTTATAAAATACGCCAAAAACGGTTCAAAACAATTGGTTCCGCCCATGTTTTTGAAGCTGCTATTCGCGTAGACGTCTTTTTGGCAAATATCAAAGGCTTCATTTATTGAATTTGGATTCAAAAGAGGCAGGGCCATAAATTTTTTAAAAACTCGTGATGCGCATTTATTTTCAGTTAATAATCCGAACATTTCTTTAAATTTTTGGCTTTTTCGGCGAAGAGCCTGGCAGTAATAAAACCAACAACCTTTTATTATGCATTCCGGAAATACATTCTTTAATGTAGTCGGTAATAAATGATGCTGGTTTCATTTCGAAAATGTTTGCATTTATGTACTTTAGTACATGTTCGTATGCCTCGGTATATTTGTTTGAAATTAGAACAAATGCAAAGGGGAAAATCTGTAAAAATTGTCAATAACAAAATGATTAAATAAATTTTATTTTAAAAGAAATCAACACTTACGTGGTTCTCATATCCGTAAAAAATGATTAAAAGTTGCTTGTAGTTACTTGTGGGTACAATGGCGAATGAAGCATCCATTAAAAAATGTCGATATGTCAACGGTTGTCGCACATCCCTAGCCTTGCCATAATTTCTGTGCTTTTAAAAACGTTTACAAAATCTTCAGGGGTTTTTGGAGTTTTTGGCATAGAGGATGCCTGATGCGCCGCAAGTTCCGCTGCATTTTGCAAAAATTAATATTTTCTGCAGCATCTTAATCTTTAAGACACTCGTCGTTAAAAGCCAACCGAACTTTATTTTTTTGCAAAGATGGCGTAAAAACGGAGTTTTTAATATTTTGTTTCAGATTAAACTCTTTAATACGTTCATGCTGATTAGGATGAAAGTGTTCTCTATAGCGCAAGTAACCTTAACAATGAGTTTGCGAACTGCCCTTGTAACTATGAGTATCAAACTTATCTATAGCTTCAAATTTATGACTATTTACAAATTACAATATACAGTTTTTAAAGGCTTAAATCATTTCGAGAGTCTAATGGGTGCCGTCTTTTGAGCCTTCGCCTATTTGTATTTGTGGCTAGGCTTGTTGCAAGTTGGTTTGGATGAGTAGTAAGCCTATCCCTGTATCTTGAGCTGTGTCGTCCGATTAGTTCAGCTATGGTAGGGATGTTGAGGTCATTATGCAAGACTTCGTTTCTAACAAACCATTCTGCTCCAGTCCATCTTCTCAAGGCCTTGTTTTGCATCGTTTGCAGTCGTTTTATTTGGGTCTTCGCAGCAGTTCCCCAGAGCGTTATTGCCTATGTGAAGACTGGTGCTACAATAGCATTGTAAATTGTTCTTTTGCTACGAAGCGACAATTTGCTAGAACTTTTCAGCATCCAGTCCAATTTTTTTAACTTTAATTTGCAGCTTTTGACTGTCTGAGTGATGTGTGGGCCGTATGTCAGTCGTCTGTCAAATGTGACTCCCAGATATTTTACTTTGGTGGCTCTTGGTATCGGAGATCCCAGTGTGACCTCAGGGCAGTCCCCTCTTCTGCTGGCAAAGGTGATGTGCACTGATTTTAGTGTATTAATGGTTATACACCAGCGTTCTTGAACTCGCCTAAATATGCCTGTAGTAGTTCTGATGCTTCAAGCTCAGATGGACTGCTGCTTAGTATTGCCGTATCGTCTGCGTATGTTGCTATTAGCAATCCAGTGTTAGGTGAGGGCAGCGGCATGTCTGCCGTGTACAAGGTATATAGTGTGGGGACGAGAACACTTCCTTGAGGAACACCTGCTCTTACTTGCCGAATCGTTGATATAGCTTGTCCTTTTGCGACTTCAAAGCTTCTTCCTTTCAGGTACGAGGCTAGCAGTTTGTAGTATTGTGGAAGAGCAGCTCTTATCTTGCTCAGGAGTCCCACATGCCAGACGCGATCAAAGGCCTGTTTGACATCTAGAAAGACTGCCGAATAGTATTCCCTTTTTTCAAAAGAACCCAATATGTGATGGGCAACTCTATGTATTTGTTCCGGGGTTCCATGCTGACTCCTAAATCCAAATTGGTGGTCTGGTATTGACCCTCTTAGATCCAGCTGTCCAAGCACTCGTCACAAAAGCATTCTTTTAAATACCTTGGATAGTACTGATAACAAGCTAATTGGTCTGTACGAGGCGATTTCTCCAGCGGGTTTGCCTGGCTTTTGAATCATCACAATCATAGCACGTTTCCAGCAGGCTGGGAAGTGTTGGATGCGAAGAATGGCATTGCACAGAACTACAAAATATTCGATTGTGGATTCTGGCAGTGCCCTTAGGATTGTGCCATCTATTTTGTCGTGTCCCGAGGCTTTTTTAACTTTTATATTTTTAATTAATTCCAGGACCTCATCCTTGGTGCATGCTCTGATCGTGATGCCTCCCTTGCTTGGTGAGATCTCGTTTTCCTCAATTTTCTCGATGTTTAGCGTTTCGGCTGTCAACAGTGGACTGAATTGTTCCTGGAGGTGATCTGCAAAAGCTTCAGCCTGCGCTTCATCTCCCATGAGCCATGCGCCAGCTGAGCTGCGGATGGGATGTTGACACAAAGGTTGCCTCTTAAGTTTTCGTGTGAATCTCCAAAGTCTGAATTCAGCACAGGCTGGTGAGTCAGCTTGTTTTAAGGCATCGCTGATGCGTTCATTTTGTAGATCCGCTAGAAGATATTTGAGTTGCCTAGAGGCCTCATTGTATAATATTTTGGTACTTGCAGTGCGTGTTCCAGGCCAGAAGATTTTCTGCCTGCGGAGTCAGTGGAATGTTATGAATGTATTGACAATGTGTTTGATGAGAGGGCGGTGCAGCTAGGCGCGCTGCTTCAGCTATGGCATCTTGGAGTTTTTCTGCTGCGTTGTCCACATCTACAGTGGTGTTGAGTACCATTTCTGGTTGAAGTGAAGAGTTTAGTAGGCTCTTAAAAAGTCTGATGTTCGATCCAACTGGCAGGAAGCGTTGCCTGGTGGGGAATAGCTGTGGCTGCGTGTGTATAGTAATTACCAGGGGTAAGTGATCAGAGGATAAGTCCAACACTACATACTACAAAAGAAAAAATTAACATAAAGTATTTTTGTTAGCTATTTTTAAAGTTAAAGTAGAATTTGTGTGATTTTTGTCTTGTTGCAAACAATTAATTGACAAACTGTATGTTTTTGTTATGTTCTAGAATATTTGTACATTCATGTGTCTATACACTTACTCAGCGGCGTTGTTTGTAGAAATCCTTCAAAGTTTAAAAATTGCTTTTGCTGATTAATTTTTATTCACAAAACGCACTCCGGGAATTATAAAATTTGTTTGCTGCTTCAATTATGCCGCGGCTTCAACAAGCTAGCAGAAAAAAATTAGCGGAAGTAACGGAACTATTTGGAGCGTTGCACAACACAAACACACAAAATTCTTTTATAAGCACGCGTGAAAATATATCGAGGCAAAAGTATTGTTATTAATTATTATTATTAAAATAAAGTATTATTATTAAAATACATAACACTGTCCAACAGTGATTTAGAACTTTTCAAGTGACCTAGTGTACGTTGTAGGTCTTGATGAGTAGATCACGATAGTGTGTTTCAAAATTGTCTAACACCCCCAAAATCGGAAGTTATCGCTTAAAAACCGTTTTTCGGGTACTGCGATCACTCCCACTATCACAACGTCGCCATTTTTCAACCGATTGCTTTACGGTTTTGGAAAGAAGAAGATTCAAGCTTTAAGATAATATACACTTGTTTTTACTTCATACAAAGCAACTACGAGATTTTTTAAAAGTTATCTAAGATTTACACTTTTTTTTCGATTTTCACACTTTGAAGTCATTTTTATATAACATTTTGTTAACACATCTTTACTTTTTTACATTTAATCTTAAAGAAATATTAATTCCGAGTAAGAAAAGTTATGGTTTATTAAAATCGGTCGATAAATGTTTAAGTTACGACGCTTATTGTAAACAAGGAAATTAAAATTCCATCGACAAAAAAAAAGTTTTAGATGGATAATTTGTTTGTTCATGCAGATATCGTAACCAAATTTGGTATAATGCTTAAGAACAATAAAAAACTTACAAGTGCCAAATTTGGTCGCAATATTTTAAAAAACAAACGAAATACAACAAATTTTGTTAAAAAATCGATTTTTTGGCCGATCGTTCCTATGGAAGCTATATGATATAGTTTGGCGTTTTGAAATTTTTTAGAGCACTTAAGCAATGTGCTAAATCTCAACAAAATCGGTTAATCGGTTAAATCGGTAAAAAGGGTTAATAAAGGGCTAGACGAACACAAGAAAAAAACCAGCTAGCAAAAAGAGAGACTTATTTTGGTCAAAAAAAGGAACAGTGTTAGTTTAGTAACAAAATGTGCAATATATCGAAATATTTATCAATAATCAACTGCTTTTGTTTACAAATAATAATAAGCGCGAAATAAAATTTAAAAACATAACCGTTTATTACTTATGTTTTTTTGTGTTAACAATGCTTTAATAACGACATGCATTGCAATTGAAATGTGGGATGAAGAGATAAAGCGACGAGAGGTGGAAAAACTCAAGAAAAGGCGGAGTGTTTGTGTGAACCCATATTCAATGCGTTGAACTTAGTGTTAACAAATTTGTGTTTTATTGTTACAATTGAATTATTTTAGAATTGTAGCTATTTTCTCATAATATCCCAACGCCATAATATATCGCGTACAAAATAATTAGCTGCATATGTTTTGTTTGTGGCGCCAAAACCGAACAGCTGTTGCTGATTGCGCCATCTATTGTATATTATTATCAACACTGGTCATATGTAACATATGCGATGATTATTATGATATTGGCTTCGATAAGCAGCACGACTAAATAATAAAATAATTACATTCTTAAATATGCTCAAACCTGTTAGACGCTTATGATTATTATCTTTATAGTTTATTTAACATTAAGCGGAGTGTATTAAATGACATTTTACTATACATATATTCATTTTTGTTTCGAGCACCAAAATATTTTACGGCGATATGACCAGTTGAAGTTCTGGCGTTATGACCGTTTTGCAAATGGACTTAACGCCAGAAACGATATCTGGCTTTAAGTCCGTGCTAGAAACGGTCATAAGGCTTTGGCCTTATCGTTTGGGCGTTAAGTCTTCTGGCGTTAAGTCATGTCATCCTGAAATTGTCAAATCGCCGTTGTAGCTCCTCACTCTATTGAAATTTTCGTGAAAGATTTGCAAAATGCTTTCCACTGGAGCATCGGTACTGATGGTAGTAATCATGGGGATAAAGATCTTTTCCGTAAATTGTTCAGTATTTCGATTTTGAAAGCAATTGCACATGAGAAAGCTTTAACTGCTGCTAATTTGGTAAAAATCCATTGGAAAAATATAGTATTAGGAAGAAATTATCATATCAAATATGATCGGGGTGTGCTCACCATGGTTTGGATCAGTTTGATATGTTCGATAAGGGTTCGATAGTTCTTAAAACTTTGAATTATTTTCGAATTGAAAGATTTTTGTGACTTTGTTTATTTACACATCCATCAAATTACTTAATTACTGCAGAGTAAGGTGGTTGATGAGAGGTGAGGTTTTCCTCTTATCTGGTAATATTTCATGACAAACTGTTAGCAACGAGTATTAAAGTATATATTTTTTTTTCGTTGCAGTTAGCGTTAGAAAAATAATCTAACGGCGATTTTAAAAACTTTGAGAGGTGACTGATTCTCAGATCTTTGTGCACCAGATTCGAACACAAATTTTTGCTTCTAAAAGTTAAAAATTACTACGTTGTCCTCTTCTCCTCGTGAGGCATAGGGCCTCAACCAGAGATCTAAACTGAACTTTATTAGGTGCTTCGCGGTTTCCTGCCTATAGTTCTTCGCCAACACGAATAGCACAACTGAAAACAAAAAAGAAGAGAGGCAAAGTCATGGTGGAATAATACAAGGTGAGAACTAGAACGAAAAGTACACAACCATAAAAATATGTGTGCATTTCAGAAAGAGAAGGGTAATCAAAAAGAAGTCCCTATATGAGGTGAGACAGCCTGAATAAATCCTAAAAGGCATTTTAGACTCTTTTCGGAGAGCTGAGATAAATCGTCAAGAAAGTGTGACCGAGCCCTTGGCAGTGACAGAAAAAGTGCTCCACTGTCTCCAGCTCCTCCTCATCGCCGCAGCATTTGCAGAAGTCAAGGTGGGGAGCACTCAGCATTCCTTACCAGCCTGTGTCCTGTGATAGCACGGATGACAGTTGAGCACTAGGGTTTAGACAGCAAAGTTCCTTAGTTCTTTTACTGCAGTATGTCGGCCAGGTTTGCCGCGAGATCCTGCTCGTGCTCGATGTCCGATTCCACGTTTGGCTTGCACATAGAGCGAAGTAATTTCGTATTCTCAGTTTGCAGCTGACCATGAGTATACCCAGGCCCTTCTTGCCCTGAAGGAGGATACTGGTAGTTCCCTGTTTAGCCAGTTCATTCGCAATACAGTTGCCGTCGCTGTCCCTATGTCCTCGGACCCATATGAGGTCAATTGAAAACTGCTCAGCCATCTCCTCCAGAAGCAAGCTTGGAACCATCCGATAACAAATTTATCGAGTCAGCTGGGCCTGGAACACCTATACTCCAATCCTCCCTGGTTTGAATATGGGTCTTGAATTTGGCTATAAAGTGTTCCTGCGGTATGCAGTAGTCTGTACTCTCGGGAATAAGTGGGACTCAACATGTTTTGTAATTTACCTTTTGATTTTCGGTGCTATTAAGTTATTGCCAGAGGCAATATTAAAACAAACTTTATGATAAATTTGGATGAAAAGGGGAGTTGCAAAAACTTTACAGTTATGATCTATTACTGTTTTCCTTTGGACATGTCAATAAAATGAACTATTTAGTCGATCGTCCAAATAGACTCAAAGGCTGTAATTTTAGTTTGAGATAAGCTATGCTTATGAATCGGTTTATTTTGTTGTCAAACGCAATTTCTAATTAATTAAATACAAACTGGGGCGTGGTACCGCCCTAAATCCAAATATAGGCTTAAAGACAGTGCAACCTCACAACTAGGCAGATAGCTGCAAAAATTTGTAAAAGGGTCAGGCTTTCTCAAGTGGACCAAAAAATTACCAAAGTTCATATTTTGTTATGAAATTTTGCCAGCATCGAGTTTGATGATTCAGATGTACATTCTGAAATTTTTTTTTTAAATTTTGAATGATTGATTTTTTATGAACAATTAAAAAATTAAAAAAATTTATGCACCGATGAGATAAGACACGTTTTTTTCCGAAAGTTAAACTCCGTTTGAAACAATTTTTTAACTACAGATTGACAAGAGATTATACTATCGAAATACAAAAAAAAAAAAAAAATTTTTTTATAAACAATTGAAAATTTAAACAATTTCTCAACTATTGAGGTCAAATATATTAATTTTTATTTATGTAATAAACGTTTCAGAAATTATGTACGCAAAAATATGCGATAATTCTCAAAAGGATCGAGCACAGTATATTTTTATGTGTCGGAATACGCGTTAATTGAAAGCATTAGCTACAAAAAATCATTTTTTGTGTATGTATTCATCGTCGCTTGTGCGCGACAAGCGGAAAAACCACCCTCGTTGCTGTTGTCGTGCACAAGCGACGATGAATACATAATCTCTTGTCAATCTGTAGTTAAAAAATTGTTTCAAACGGACTTTAACCTTCGGAGAAAAACGTGTCTTATCTCATCGCTGCATAAATTTTTTTAATTTTTTAATTGTTCATAAAAAATCAATCATTCAAAATTAAAAAAAAAAAATTTCAGAATGTACATCTGAATCATCAAACTCGATACTGGCAAAATTTCATAACAAAATATAAACTTTGGTAATTTTTTGGTCCACTTGAGAAAGCCTGACCCATGATTGACATATACAATAAGCAATTAAGCTTTTCTACTCACAATTTTTGCAATGAACTTAGAAAATAATTCACTTAGCTGACGCAAACAACTACAGACAAGATGCAAAAAATGAATTGAAAAAATAATTCTAATACAATTTGCCAGACAACTTATTTGCGCAGTGTATAGCTCACTAACACATTCGCATTTTTCGGTTGCACTCTTTTTGTCCTGCTCTGCTTTTAGATTGCTAGCGTTGTCTCTTTTCCCCAACCTACTATTATAGCAAGCGGCCATCTTTGTTTCTTTTTACCATAAGCAGCGTTGTTTGTTTTTGGTTTGTATCTTTGTCTCTCTCTCTCTCTGTTGAGACAAATGGCAGCCAAAATAAATATGGCGTTCAAATTTTGTATGGTAGCAAACAATATTCTTATCTATACTATTCCACTGGTTGTGTTTTTAAAAATTTTAAGGCTTTTTTTTACCAAAAACTAATCTAAGTTTTTTTCTAACATATATTTTCTAGATTTTACTTAACTTAATGATACTACAAACAAAAATTTAAAAATTTGCGCGCAATTCGACTTTTTCGAAAACGAACAATAAAGCTTACGTTTTATTTTGACTAAAGTAACACAAAGGCAAAAAAGAAACACTGATGAGGCAGCATGCAGCTCAAATCGCAAAAGGAAAAGTTCAAAAAGTGCTAAAAAGTGTGGTAAACAATTTAAATCTGTTGCAAATACATCGAATCTTTTTGACCATCTGAAGCGACCGCACCTACAACGTGTTTAAGATAAGAAACTATCCGTACCGCACTGTATGACGAAATTTTTAGAGTGATCTAATTTTTATGCGCCTGCTAGATCATGTTAGCAACTATAAAATGCGAACATTTTCACAAATTGCAACGTTACTGGACCCAAAGCTAAAAAAAAGCCACATGAAGATAACGAACCGAAACTCTTCAAATTTTTATCAGACAAAAGGTAAGTCCAGTAGAGCCGATTCCATTAAATTGCTAAGAAAGCACCTGGAAGCACCGGTAGCCGATGGAACAATGCAAGCCACTAATATTTTAGATAGTTAATATATGTATACATAAAATACAAAAACAGAGGATCCAAACGTAGGCCGTGGGCGGAATGCTTGCATAGTGGTCACTTCAAATATTTGTGAGTACCGGACATACCGGAATCGACGGACCACTACGGTTTGCTGTTGGTTCACAGGTTTTGAGAGGTCATTGTTGAAATTTCCGATCTTACAGAGAAAAAAAAAATTATTCTAATATTTCTTATGATGTCCATTATTATACCCTGTACCGTATGGTACCAAGGGTATATTAAGTTCGTGCAAGCCGAAAATGTATGTAACATATAGAAGGAGACGTCGGAGATACCACAAAGTTACCTAAAATATGATCAGGGTGAATAGAGAAGTCGATATACCCATGTCCGTCTGTCCGTCCGTCCGTCCGTCCGTCCGTGTGAACGCCTAGATCTCAGAGATGGTAAGAGCTAGAGTTACCAAACTTTCACATTAGATCCCATATTATTCCATAGGAGGCAAGTTTATTTTATTTTTTTGATATCGGGGTTAAATTATAAAGCTCCCATAGGGGTGTTTGAGACGACCTCGACAAAAAAAAAGCGTTTTAGATGAATAATTCGTTTGTTTATGAAGATATCGTAACCAAATTTTTTTATAGTTCACAATCACTGTATTAAATTTGATCAAAATCGGTTGGCCAAAATAACTTTTTTAAAGAAAAGTTCGCTATATTTCGTTTTTTAATAAAGATATCGTAACCAGATTTGGCGTTTGGAAATTTTTTAGAGCACTTAAGCAATGTGCCAAATTTGATCAAAATCGGTTGACTATATCATATAGCTCCCATAGGACCAATCGGTCCAAAAACACGTTTTTTATACAAAATTCGATGTGTTTTGTTTGTTTGTAAAGATAATTGAAATAAATTTGGCATTCAGATCTTTTTTAAGGTATTTAAGCATTGTGTCAAATTTTATTGAAATCGGTTGACTATATCATATAGCTCCCATAGGAATGATCGGTCAAAAAAAAATTGTTGCTTAAAAATTCTTCTGTTTTTGGTTTTTTGTGAAGAAATCGGACTTTATTACAAGCTAGTGGTACAGGGTATCCTAAAGTCGTCTGCGCCCGACTTTACGTCCGCCATTTTTTTTTATTGTATCGCTTAGGCGTTTAAGCATATTTTTTATAATTTTTTGAGTGTAATCATGCCCAATTTTTCTCACTCTTCCTGAAGCCGTTGTTAAATACTGATATGGACGATATTGGCGTTTTGTGTCACTCCACAAATTTTCAATAATGTTAAGATCAGGAGATTGGTGCGGCGTTTCCAAGACTTTTGTGCAGCTGTAAAGTAACCAGGACTTAACTTTATAAGCCTTGTGCTTCGGGTAACTGTCCTGATACAATTTAAATGAGTTGGCAATACCCATACTGCTTCAAATTTTCCTTCAAAATTGTCAAATATTGGTCATGGTTCATTATACCATCAATAAATACGAGATTTCCGACTCCTTTTGTGGGAATGCAGCCCCAAATCATTACACTTCCGCCGACGTCTTACACGGTTGGTCTTAAATGTTTCTTCTACATCTCAGTATTTGGCATCCGCCAAACCTTTTTGCCGTCACTGCCAAAAATATTAAATTTGCTTTCGTCTAGGAAAATCACATCATCCGACCAGCTTTGGTCCATTTGGAGTACTCCTGGGCAAACGCTAGCCTCAAGCGACTCGGCCGTTGTATCTTGATTTTTGATTATACGTCTTATTGTTTGGGTTGAAAAGGCATTTCCGTAGTCGGCAAAAAGTTCAGTTGTCAATTCCGGGCCACTTAGACGAGGATTCTTCTTCACTTTCTTGATAATTTCGGCTTCTTCGCGCTGAGTCAACTTTTTGGTTGTCCTTTTTGCTTCATCTATTCGATTCTACCCTCATTTTGAAATCTTCGGACGATGTCACCGACTGTGCTTGGCTTCATTTTCAGCATTTGGGCAATTACCTTATATGTATGTCTTGCCCTCTAAGTGCAACTGGAGCACAAGTTTTCGCTGCTCCAAGGATGAATTTTTCCTTTACGGCCCATTTCAAGTTTAGGTGCGAAAATTCAAATTTTGTGGTAAGTTTGCTGTAAATTAATGTTAGAAGTTGGTTTTTCGGGGAAACTCATTTGTTGTGCCATTTATAGCTATTTGGAGTTGCCACATGGTTTTATTATACGACTACCCAAAAATACCGAATACTAAAGTAACAAATATTTGTAACTTTTTTTTGTTTTTGTATAGTTTCATCTTTTAATTTAAAATAAAATAATAATTGTACCTCTTTGAAAAGGTAATTCTACAAGCTTTAATCTACCATTTTATTATCTTTGATTTTCGTTAGTTTTATACATTGTATTCGTGTTTGAAGTTGAAAAAAAGAAAAACAGAATATTAATGTTATCCACTGTAAGTAAAACAAAGTTTTTAGCGATATTGAACTTATGTACCTAAGTTCGTAGTATTGATTAACATATGAATGTATGCAAGTTATGTGATGGCCTGTAATCGTATCATTATTTTGTTGTTTTCGTTCGATGCGCAGCCGCTTAGTGCTGGCGCTCTTGTTGTTGTTGGCGCAGCTCCGAAACGATGATGTAAGCTGGGTCCACTCGCAATTTGCACGTTGTTGTGGTTGGCGCAGCTCTGTGCGCTGCCGCCGTGGTTGTTGGCGCAGCTTTTAGGGCTGACGTTGTTGTTGTTGGCGCAGCTCTTAGGGCTGACACTGTTGGTGTTGTTGCTCGGCTGCCTTGGTGGTGATTGTCTCGGCTAGGCCAATTTTGCAGCCGTCCAATTTATTACGACTAACGAAATTACTGCGGCGGGGTAGTAAAGCCGTGCGGCTCTGCCTAAAATATGGGATTTCTTAATAGAAAACTTAGTTATGCACTGGCATATTATCTTAACAGGCCCGCAGCAATCGGAGAAATTAATAAAAAAAACACTCACAATATATATACATATATATAGTGACATATCCATATTGTCAACTACACCCACGCCTTTGAAATTAACAATAAGAATATGTTACGATTATGCTTACGCCAGCACTTTGCCGGCATTGCGCATACAATTACAAACATCTGGCAGCGATCACCGGAGTGGTCACCGAATCAGCAGACCCCCTACAACGCTCCGCGGCTAGACCCCTTACAACGCTCCGCGGCTAGACCCCTTACAACGCTCCGCGGCTAGACCCCATCCACTTGACTATGATCAGCGTCAGCACAAAAGTGACATATCCATATTGTCAACTGCACCCACGCCTTTGAAGTTACCAATAAGAATATGTCAACGCCAGCACTTAGCCGGCATCGCGTTACAATTATAAACAATACAATTATAAGCAACCCAATTATAAACAGTCTGCAGCTGCGTAAACAAAATCTTGGCCAGCGCCGACTTGTAAATAAAAACATACTGTAAACAAGCCAGCGCAGCATAATCCATGGGGACCAAGGCAGCTCAGCACAAAGCCATGAAACCACCCAAGAATCGGAGGTTTCATTATTGATCAATGCAGCAGCATTCTTCAGTTCGATTTTATAGCTTGTATTGTTAACATTACTTAGAGTTAGATCGCTCATTGTCTAAATGTTTTATTGAATAAAATGATTTTTTAATTCAAAACTAACGTTTTACATATTATTGGCGCAGTCGGTAGGATCTCGATTAATAGTTTTTCTTTTGATATAAGTTGTACGGTACTGGTCAGTGAGAGATAAAACTAAATAACTAGTTTTATCTATGATCAGCGAATAACGAATTAATCAAATAAATTTTTAAAATTGAGATCCGCAAAAGAACTTTCGTGAAATTAAATACGCGATTGGAAAGAAAACTTTTCTTTAACAAAAAACCTATACGGTCGGTATAATCTTAATAAAAGTGAAAAACCGTGGAACATAATTATAAATACAAATTTAAAAACAAACGTTAAGTCAAGCAAAAAAAAAACAAAAAAACAAACAAAATGGCAAATCCACCCAGAGCGTTGTCGGAGATACATATCAACCAGGCATTGCAGCAGATCAGACAGATCCCGATCTTCGAGGGAGCACCGGAGACATTGAGCTCCTTTATCAAAAGAGTTGAGTTCATTCAGCAACTCTATCCAACGGAGGACGAGAGGCAGCAACAAGTGATGTACGCAGCAGTGGAGATGCAGGTCTTCGGTGAGGCATCAAGGGTAATCCAGATGACTCAGGCGGCGGGATGGGTAGAGATGAAAGACGCCCTAATCAACGAGTTCAAGAACCACACGCCGTACGAGGAGCTCATCCGACAGGTGTATAACACCAATTATCATGGAAGTTTACGTAAGTTTGTAAACGACTTGGAGAGAAAGTCGTATGTTATAATAAATAAGTTAGCGTTGGAGGAAGCCAACGAGAATAATTCAGTCTTAGTATACAATAATGCGCTGCAACTAGCCATTAAAGATGTTATTAAAAAGAAGTTGCCAGATAGAGTCTTTATGACTCTGGCTAAGTATAATATAATTAACTGTCAGGTATTAAAAAGAGCGGCTCAGGAAGAGGGATTGTATGAGAGTGATAGTCTCGAAAGCCAACGCGAGCAATTAAATAAGAGTTTCCCTAGAGCCAATAGAGCAAGCAATAACGGCCATAATCTTGGACAGTACCCAAGAGGCGATTTTAACAGGAATCAACATGTAAGAAATAATGCTCCCAATTTAAATCATTTTTATAGTCCGAATAATAATTATCGTCCGAATAATAGTTATCATCCAAATGCAAATACGTACTACAATGTACCTAGTCCGAATAATAATTATCGTCCGAATTCAAATCCATTTAATAGAAATAATAATAATAACAATAACAGACCACAACCACCAACATTTGGTGAGTTTAGAAATTCATTAAATCAAGGCAGAAGCCAAAATCCAATAAATTATGATGTTCAAAGGAACCAACCAAGCGATTCAGTGGCTAATCGACCCGTCAAAAGAACAAGGGAAAGTCAGAGCGGTCAAATGAGGATGGATGTAAATTTTCTACAACCAGCCTCGGAAGAAAAAAATGTAGCCCATATATAAAGATAGAATTATGTGGGAAAATCTGGAAGGGCATAGCCGATTCGGGCGCAACAACGAGTGTGATGAAGTTCAATATACCGGGAACCGAGGAGTTTGCCGAGAATTCTAATGTTCGTACCTTTGGGGGAATAGTAAACATGACAAAGAGTATAATATTACCCCCTAGTAAGATTTGTCCGTCCGAGCAGAAGTTCTACATAAAAGATTTTTCGGATTACTATGATATATTGTTAGGCGATGAGTATATGTTGGGCGCGAGTGGACATATTGATTGGAAGTCCGATACAGTGGAATTGGGAGGAAACATTTATAAGGTCATCCGAGAGGAAGAGATCGAAATTGAGGAGATTGATCCCCCAAATACAAAAGATTCCCTAAATACAAAAGAGCCCCCGAATACAGAAGAGCCCCCAAATACAAAAGATTCCCCAAATTCAAAAGAGCCCCCGAGTACAAAAGATTCCCCAAATACAGAAGAGCCCCCAAATACAGAGGAGTTTCTTTTTGCTATGAATAATGAAATAAGTGAAAGTAATGAGCTAAGAATAGAACATTTGAATCAAGAAGAAAGAGATCGTTTGAAAGAATTAATATACGAATTCCGTGATGTCCAATATAGAGAGGGTGACAATTTGACCTTCACTAGTACTATAAAGCATAAAATCAAGACAAAGCACGAGGACCCGGTTTACAGAAAACCATATAGATACCCACAAATATATGACGAAGAAGTCAACGAACAGACTAGCGATATGCTTAAGCAGAGAATAATTCGAAAGACGAATTCTCCTTACTGTTCACCACTCCATGTAGTTCCGAAGAAGGGAGATGCTTCGGGTAAACGAAAATTTAGAATGGTGATAGACTATCAACTATTAAACGCAATAACTATTAAGGACAAGTTCCCCACACCTAATATAGATGAGATATTAGATAAGTTGGGCAGATGCCAGTATTTTACTACGATAGATTTGGCGAAGGGTTTCCATCAAATCCAAATGGATGAGGATTCAATTGCCAAAACGGCTTTCTCGACCAAACACGGTCATTACGAGTTTTTACGTATGCCCTTTGGTTTGACAAATGCCCCAGCAACCTTCCAGCGTTGCATGAACAATTTGTTGGAGGACCTAATTTATAAGGATTGTTTAGTTTATTTGGATGACATAATTGTGTTTTCCACTTCATTGGAAGAGCATATGTTGTCACTAAGAAGGGTTCTAGAAAAGTTAAGACAGGCTAATCTTAAGTTACAGATGGATAAATGTGAGTTTATGAAGAGGGAAACAGAATTCTTGGGACACATAATTACCACAGAAGGCATAAAGCCTAACCCAAATAAAATAATCGCAATAGTTAATTTCCCCATACCCAAAACAACTAAGCAGATAAAATCATTTTTGGGACTGTGCGGATTTTATAGAAAGTTCATACCAGATTTTGCGAAAATAGCAAAACCTTTGACTATGAGATTAAAAAAGGGAGCTATAATCAAAATAACCGATAAAGAATATCTGGAAGCTTTTGATAAATTGAAAGTATTAATCACCACAGATCCAATTCTGGTCTATCCAGATTTTAATAAGCTTTTCTCACTCACTACAGACGCAAGTAATATGGCAATAGGAGCCGTTTTGTCACAAGACCATAAACCCGTTTGTTATGCAAGTAGGACTTTAAATGAACACGAAATTAATTATTCAACAATAGAAAAAGAATTATTAGCAATAGTATGGGCGACCAAATATTTCCGATCATATCTTTTTGGTAGGAAGTTTGAGATATTGAGCGATCACAAACCATTAGTTTGGTTAAATAATATGAAAGAACCTAACATGAAATTACAAAGGTGGAAGATAAAACTTAATGAATTCGATTATCAAATTAAATATTTGCCGGGTAAAGAAAACTACGTGGCGGACGCATTGTCTAGGGTTAAGATAGAAAAAGAAAAAGAAATCCCAAAAGAAAAAGAAAAGGAAACGCCAAAAGAAAAAGAAACCCTAAAAGAAAAAGAAATCCCAAAAGAAACCCCAAAAAAAGAAGAAAAACCAAAAGAAAAAAAAGAAAAACTAAAACAAAATATAACAGAGGAAAATTTAATGATAAATGAATTAATCGAAGAAAATTTCTTAGGAGAAGAAATTGAAAGTAATAATGCTACAGTGCACAGTGCACAAGAAGATAATCATTTTGATATATCGATAACCGAAAGAGCAGTTAACTATTATAACAGACAGATAGAACTAATAAAGGGAAATGAAGATAACGTAGAGACTAAACATTATTTTCATAAACTTAACATAAAAATAACATATAAAGAATTAACAGTCGAAACCGCGAAACAAATGATAAAAGAGTATATTTGTGCAAAAAGGAGTGTTGTTTATTTCCATAATGAAGTGGACTATCCAGTTTTTCATCAGGCATATTTAGAAATCATAGGCCCAAATAATGCTACAAAATTGATCAAATCGAGCACAAAATTAATCGATATACAAACCTATGCAGAATTTAAAGAAATGATAATGAAAGGACATAAAGAATTGTTACATCCAGGTATTGAAAAAACAATAAAATTATTTAAAGAAAAATATTACTATCCAGATTACCAAAAGCTAATACAAAATATAATTAACGAATGCAAAACTTGCAATTTAGCAAAAACAGAACATAGAAATACTAAGCTAACATTTGAAATCACACCTGAAATACTTAACATACGAGAAAGATATGTTATGGACTTTTATCTGGTAGGAGGCCAGCAGTTTCTGTCCTGTATCGATGTATACTCCAAATTCGCAACATTAATTGAAATAAAAAGTAGAGATTGGTTAGAAGCAAAAAGAGCGATAATGAAAGTTTTTAACGAAATGGGTAAACCACAGGTTATCAAAGCAGATAAAGATTCAGCATTTATGTGCGCAGCTTTGCAAGCTTGGTTAAACTCAGAAGATGTACAAATAGAGATTACATCAAGTAAAAATGGAGTATCAGACATAGAAAGATTTCATAAGACAATAAACGAAAAATTAAGAATAATAACAACTGAAGCAGATACTGAGAACACATATACTAAATTTGAGTTGATACTATATACTTACAATCATAAAGTTAAACATAATACGACAAACAGAACACCAGCAGACATTTTTATTTATGCAGGAACACCCCAATATGATACGCAAGCTAATAAAGTAAAACAGATTGAAAAATTGAATAAAAATCGAAACGACTATGAAATAACCACAGAATTTAGACAAGCACCGTTAGTAAAAAATAAAACAACTAACCCATTTAGAAAGACGGGTAATATCAAACAAATTAATAGAAAACATTTTGAAGAAACTAATAGAGGTAGAAAAATAGTGCATTATAAATCAAAGTTTAAAAAGAAAAAAATATTTAACAAGAGTAAATACGATAATTGCAGGTTATCAGAGGATGACCAGGGTTCTACGCATACTGATTGAAACAGTAATCAGTAATTAATAAGTTGAATAAAGATAAGGAAAAGGGTCAACAAATTGACATATTAATATTTAATTTACAACATTTTACTGAATATATCGAAGATGTAGAAATGGGAATGCAACTAGCAAGACTAGGAATTTTTAACCCAAAATTATTGAAGCAAGATTTTTTAAAACATGTAGATTCCGAAAAATTATTAAACATAAAAACTTCTACATGGCTGAAACTACAAACTAATGAAATTTTCATTATTTCCCATATTCCAAGAGATAGCGCTCACATACCAATATTTGAAATAGTCCCATTTCCGGATAAAAATAATAATATCTTGACAGAAAAAGTTCAAGATAAATACTTTGTATATGATAATAAGCTATATAATAAGCAAACCAATAAATTGGAATTTAACGAATGTATTAAAGGTATACTTGAACAAAAACCTACAGAATGTAAATTTACAAAGACATACAAAAATTACCAATTAAATTATGTTGAACCTAATATATTATTAACTTGGAATTTACCAAAAACATTAACTAACCAGAATTGCATTAATAAAGATGTTTTCATAGAAGGAAATAATATTATCAAAATTCTTAACTGTTCATTACAAATATTCGAATTTTCTATTTCAAATTCAATGTTAGACTACACACAAAATGTTTACATAAGTAACAATATAACTCGTTTGGAATCAATAGAAATCATAAGAACAAAAGACATATTACTACTACACAATAAAGATAATAAAGTATTTCAAATAATAACAATTACTACATTTGTAATCATAATTATAAGTTTAATATTGTATTTAATTTATAAGTTTAAAAGTTTACCAAGTAATCTAATTGTCAAGTATGTACGATCAAAAGATCAAGTAAATATAAGCTCAACGAGCAATTTACAAAATAATGACATCCCACAAAGCGAAGTCAACCCAGTATTGTACCCTAAACTATCCGCCTGAGGACAGGCTAAATTCTAAGGTTGGGGGAGTGACATATCCATATTGTCAACTACACCCACGCCTTTGAAATTAACAATAAGAATATGTTACGATTATGCTTACGCCAGCACTTTGCCGGCATTGCGCATACAATTACAAACATCTGGCAGCGATCACCGGAGTGGTCACCGAATCAGCAGACCCCCTACAACGCTCCGCGGCTAGACCCCTTACAACGCTCCGCGGCTAGACCCCTTACAACGCTCCGCGGCTAGACCCCATCCACTTGACTATGATCAGCGTCAGCACAAAAGTGACATATCCATATTGTCAACTGCACCCACGCCTTTGAAGTTACCAATAAGAATATGTCAACGCCAGCACTTAGCCGGCATCGCGTTACAATTATAAACAATACAATTATAAGCAACCCAATTATAAACAGTCTGCAGCTGCGTAAACAAAATCTTGGCCAGCGCCGACTTGTAAATAAAAACATACTGTAAACAAGCCAGCGCAGCATAATCCATGGGGACCAAGGCAGCTCAGCACAAAGCCATGAAACCACCCAAGAATCGGAGGTTTCATTATTGATCAATGCAGCAGCATTCTTCAGTTCGATTTTATAGCTTGTATTGTTAACATTACTTAGAGTTAGATCGCTCATTGTCTAAATGTTTTATTGAATAAAATGATTTTTTAATTCAAAACTAACGTTTTACATATTATTATATATATAAAATAGGTATATGTATAAATATATATATACATATAAATTAAATGATCGTGTCACTTGAATTATATTGGGTTAATGCACTTAAGAAATTTCAGAATTTTTTGCATTGTCACAGGCGCACTGTCGTGCTTAGACTCACCTTTGCCGACATTAATCATGACTTAGGCAGCTAAGCTTTCAAGCCGTAAAACAAAAATCTATGCGCATGAAGAGCGCGCATCATGTTACATAGGCTTTCTCTAGCTCTTTCTTTTGTCTAATGCAATTAAACGCCGCTCGCGCCAAAACTTATAACTGCATAATCGGACGCCTACGAGAGGTCGTTGACCCCTAAAGTGCGCTGTTACTTATTTAGCGAGCTTTTACAGTTTATTAAGCTCGCTAAAGCTCGATTTTTAGACCTATTTTCAAAATACAATAATAACGAAATTTAAGGTTCATAAACTGGGTGTATGGCCTCTACACAATACCATGCTATTAAGCTTTCTGTAGTCAACGCAAGTTCGACGTGTATCATCTTTCTTTTTGGTCACTCTGCTTGCAACGTTTGAAGTCGGTTTGCGAACAACCTTTTGCTCGATCCACTCTGCAACTTGCTTCTTTACAGCTTCAGCTTATACGGAAAATAGTGCGGGCGAGTGATGGAACGGCTGAATCACTCCCTCTGGCACTATTTTCAACGGTATGGGACAACTTTTAAAAGCTTTAGGACGTGTTGCATAGCTACTTTTGATCATCTGCTCAACGGACTTCTGATACTTTGCCGGTACTTCATAAAGGGGGTCAACAGAAACATTGTATAAGGAAACATGCTCCGCCACAGCAACCTAGTCTTCTTAATTTTTCAGGAACGTACACCTTTGTTTATCAGATATCACCTTAAATTTGGCCATGAAATCGTCACCCATGATGACATCGCAATCCATTGCCATATTCGGAACAACCAAAAATTCTTGTGTAACCTCTAGCTGATCGACTGCCACTTGAGCCTTAAAACGCGCATTGGTTTTTGTCAAGTTTTTACCAAGACCGCGCAACATTGTTACATCTTTTTCCACTTTAATGTGTTTCAAACTCTTAAGAGCACTTTCTCTGATTATTGTAACATCAGCTCCCGAATCTACAAAGCAATCAACTGAGACTCCATTTATTTTAATCAACTTATTACGCCTTTTCTTAGACACAACGCGAATGGTTTCAACTTTATTGGGGCAATTACGCGAAATATGTCAATTCTGATTACAACCGAAATATTTTATTGCTGCTTGACACTCATTGCGCTTATGTTCTAAGAGCCACAATTAAAGCAAAGCTCTTTTTTGCCGTTTTCAACTACGCGCTTTGATTTCTGCTGCTAATGTTTTTTTTCAATATTTAAACGCTCGTAAATCTCAAACTCATCTTTGACTTGCAACGGAACGTAGCGTATTTGTACTCATTTTTAATGTCAAGGCCATTTACTATATACGAAATCACGTCTTCCACTTCACCCAACAATGCTACTTTTTTCCTATGCAGCATATATTCATGCAACGACTCATCTTTTTTCTGTCTTGCAACCGCTTATGAATATCAGCGCTGTTAAAACAACGTCCGAACTCGTAAATTGATGCATATTTTATGATAGTTCTTCGTATATGCATAAACTTTCGCCGTCCAACCCCAATTTAGCGGTCCCACACATTTTGCCTCTGACTTGCACATCCTTTTGTTTATCTGTTAAACCATACGCGTCGGAATTTTTTTTTCGAATATTTCGAACCATTTCATTATAGACATCGATTTGCTTATACATTCGCTTACTATCTTTTCAAAATTTTCAACATTTATTTCAACTTTATTTTCCCTTTGCTCTTCGACTTACAACTTTTATGTTAAAAATGGCGTACGTAAAGTCGGGCGCAGACGACTTTGGGGTACACTGTACCACTAGCTTGCAATAAAATCCGGTTCCTTCACAAAAAACCAAAATCGATCCGATCGTTCCTATGGGAGCTAAATGATATAGTCAACCGATTTCGATCAATTTTGGCACAGTGCTTTAATACCTTATAAAAGATCTGAAAAAACATAACGAATTTTGTGTAAAAAATGTTTTTTTGGAAGATCGGCCCTATGGGAGCTATATGATATAGTCAACCGATTGATCAAATTTAGCACATTGCTAAGGAACTATAAAAAGCTTACGAATGCAAAGTTTGGTTACGATATGATATGATATTTATGAAGACATAAACAAACGAATTATTCATCAAAAAAAATTTTTTTTTTCGAGGTTGTCTGAAACACACCTATGGAAGCTATATAATTTAACCCCGGTATAAAAAAAAGAACTTGTGTCCTATGGAATAATATGGGATCTAATGTGAAAGTTTGGTTACTCTAGCTCTTACCATTTCTGAGATCTAAACGTTCAAACGGACGGACAGACGGACATGGGTATATCGACTTCTCTAGTCCCACTGATCATATTTTATGTGCCTTTGGGGTGTCTCCGAAGACTCCTTTTATATGTTACATACATTTTCGGTTTGCACAATCTTAATATACTCCTTGTACCATACGGTACAGGGTATAAAAAGTTAAAAAAGAACAAAAACACTTATGTTCACAGCTAAATCTATAAATAAAATAAAATATATTGCACGATAATCGACTTATCCATAAATTAAAATATTTAAATTCTAGTGTGTAATTTAATTTTAGGGTGTAGCCCGACCAAAATTTGTTTCAACTATATGTACATGTGTTAGCGCTACCAGCTCGACTTTTTCTACCCACAAAGTATGCCACATATTTTCGAACGCTATGGCTTAAAATTCACAAGCAGTTCTAGCAAGTCTGTGGTCAATACGCACCTGTTTATTTGTTGCATATTATTTTGCTTTTTTTTTTGTTTTAATTTCGGTTTTACATCTTTTAATTCTTTTTTTTTGTTGCTGGTTAATTCATGATAAAAACGAAGCGCAATGTTGCTTCTATTTTTAGATAACATACATTTAATTTTTTGTTCAATCAAAATGTTTTCGGCTGCATTTACCATTTTTTCAACAATTTTTTTTTCACAGGAAATCGTGTTTTGATTGAAAAAAATAAAAATTTTTTCCAATTCTATAATTTTTGTTACAAAACTTCTTGAAGGTTTTGTCAAACCGCCGGCCGAGATTTGGTCCACGTAGGTCATACCCACATCAACGTTAATTTCGTCTGTTAAATTAAATTTTTTAATAAGGTAACCAGCTATGTATTCCACTGCATCTTCTGTTAGCTCGTCTACCTCAATGTCATTTCTATTGCTGTTTGTGGCGTCATTGTTTGTTAAAAATTGTGGTGTTTCTGTAGTTTTTTTGGGAATTTGGATGTCCATCCACGGCACCTCTTCTACTTGGACATTTCCACTATTCGCCAGAAGTTCTGTATTACGTGCTATATGTAAAGAAATTTTTTAAAATTAAAATATATTCTAAAAAGCAAATACAATACAAAATCACGTCAATTGGGACGACACAAAGCACATCAAGCTATAACAGATTGAAGAAGATAAACTTATTAATTGAAGTACTAAAAGCGTTAAATAAATGAAGAAAAATTACCGAGAAGGTACTTTCGCATTCTATATTTAAATTGTACAGGGGATGGGTGGTCATGTAAGCCTCCTCGAGACCGGATAGCGCCAAAAAAGTGTTCCAAAAGGTCTTGGGAAAGCCTACTTGTTAAAATGTATTGCATGTTGTAATGCTCTTGCAAATACAAATGCAATTCCATTAAAGATTTATTGGTGACTAAAATGCCTTTTTGAAAGGGTAAGCATTTTTTAAGAAAAAGAGTATTATTTTCTTGAGACGCTGAACACTTTTTTTGTCTGGCACTATCCGAGACGATACAAGATGGCTCATTTTAATCAGAATATTTTTCTGTAAGTCAAGTTGTTTGCCAAACGGTTTTTTTGTAGGCAAATTTGCTGTTGACAGCTTTGAGTTCAAAACATCAAACCAGTCATTCGCAAGTTTAATAAAGTCAGCTGCTTCGGTTGCGTTGTCAACATCAAAACCAAGCGAGGCGCATCTTAGAATTACGTTGGCAGTGGTGTTGGAAAAGAGTTGTGTTGCCAATTTAACCTTCTGTCTATTTGAGTTTTGTGCATTAAGGTGGTCCTCACGTTGGCAGTGGTGTTGGAAAAGAGTTGTGTTGCCAATTTAACCTTCTGTCTATTTGAGTTTTGTGCATTAAGGTGGTCCTCAGACACTTTCCACATGATTGATAAGTCCGATGATGAGCAATGGTGCATTGCTTGCCTTAAGGATTGTGTTGAGTCGCCAATATTTTTTGACAACTATTTAATAAGCAAACGATGTAATGTTTTAAATATTATTTAATGTTTGTTTCGATAGTATGTTTAGCGTATTATATGTGTGTTTTTGTAGTACAATGTTTTTGTGTGTGTAAGTTTTATGTCAAGTCGCGAGCCGACTTGACAACGAGAGTTCAATTTGTACAATGTGTTTTGAGTATATATGTAAGTTATATGTCAAGACGCGAGCCGACTTGACAACAAGAGTTAATGTTCTATACTGAATTGAGTGCGTTAGATGGTTCAGCTACTGACCATCTAAGCACCAAAACGATATTGTAAAAAAGCGGCTGAGCGCAAACAAGTGATAGTTGAGTTAATGTTAATGCACTCTTGCTACGCAGAGCAATGCCGCTTGTTAAGAGAGTGAGAGAGAAGTTTATGTTAAACTGCTGGACCAAGTGTTCATGTTAACAGCAGAGTTATGTTATGTCTATAGTAATTTGTTTATTTATTTGGCTGCTGGACCAAACATTCTCCCCCCGTTGGAAGATTAAGGCTTTCAACAGAGTCAGATTTTGGCAGCAGACACAATTTGTTAATAGCACGCTTAGCTGTTCCAGTAGGTGTCTTCAAAACTGCAACTCGGGCTACGCCATCATTGCCAGCGATCAGGTCAGTTATTCGAGCCAACGGCCATTTTAAAGGAGGTGAATTCTCATCCTTAATGAGAACTATGTCGTTGACGGCAGGTATTGGTTTTGGTGAACGCCACTTGGAACGCTGTTGAAGCAAAGTTAAGTACTCTTCGCGCCAACGCTTCCAAAAAACTTGTTGTATGTATGATGCGCGCTGCCAGCGATCAAGTCTGTTGAAATTCAACTGGGTCACATCAGGCTCAGAGTAGGATGACATTGGCCCACCAATCAAAAAGTGTGCTGGAGTTAGGACATCCAAATCAGCAGGATTCTCTGAAAGTGGAAGTAACGGTCGAGAGTTAATTACGGCGGATATCGTGCAAACGAGTGTGCGTAACTCGTCAAAACTAAGAAGAGAAGGTCCAACGGTTCGATGAAGATGATGTTTGGCAGATTTGATAGCAGCTTCCCAAAGTCCACCGAAGTGTGGCGATCTGGGAGGGATGAACTTCCAGTGGATGTTATCATCGAGACAGAATTTATGGAGGGCCTTCTGATGTTCATCATTAAGAAACAGACGACGCAACTCAGAGAGCTCATTCCGAGCGCCAACAAAGTTAGTTGCGTTATCCGACCAAATACTGGCTGGGCGACCTCGAATGGATATGAAACGCTGGAGTGCTGCAAGAAACGCTGGTGTCGATAGATCCTGTACCAGTTCAATGTGCACTGCCTTGGTTGTAAAGCATATGAAGATACACAAATAGCATTTTTGTGGCTGCTTGTTGCGACTATCAGGTTTGAAGTAAAATGGGCCGCAGAAATCCACACCTGTGACTGTAAACGCTGGGGAAGGATCCACACGCTCCTTAGGAAGATCAGCCATTATATGTTCTAACAATCGTGGTTTGGCACGGAAGCATTTTATACATTTGTTGACAACGCGTGCTACTGTATTTCTGCCACCAATGGGCCAATATTGCAATCTTATTGCGGCCAACAGAGCGCGAGGTCCAGCGTGCAAATTTTGTAGATGAAAGTGTTTTATAAGTGAGTTTGTAATAGAATGTTGTCGAGGTAGTATGATTGGATGGCGAGAGTCAAAACCAAGAAATGAGTTTTCCAATCGTCCGCCGACACGCAGAAGTCCGAAGTTGTCAATAAACGGTGAGAGTGAACCAAGGTTGCTCGAAGGTTTAACAGGTATTTTTGAACGAAGTGCTTTCAGCTCATCCCGAAAATGTGAATGTTGGACAGTTCGAAGAAGAAGTCGTGTGCCATTTTGCGTATCCGCTAAAGTAAGACCAGGAGTTTTGATGCGATGTATGAATTTATATACGTAGGCAAAAATTCGTTGCATTGTTGAAAATGAGTTGACGTATTTTCTTGCTTCGATAATGTCAGGTTGAGGCGAGTCTACAAGCAATACAGATTGACGAACTTCAAGCGTATGCTTTTCCAAAAGGCACGATACTGGCCATTGCGTTTTGTCGAGTTGTAGAAATCTTGGACCATTGAACCAAAGCTCAGAAGAAATAAGCTCGCTTGGTGAAGCTCCTCTGGAAAGTAAATCTGCAGGGTTAAGTTTTGTGGGAACATATCGCCACTCCATAGCAGCTGTGCGTTGTTGTATTGCTGAGACTCTGTTGGCGACGAAAACATTAAACTTCGTAGACTCGTTGCTTATCCAAGACAAAGCTACTGATGAATCGCACCAGCAGTAATATTTGCAAGAAAATAGTTGCATTTCTGACAATTCATGCATCAATTGTGCTAACAAGGCGGCTCCGCAAAGTTCAAGCTTGGGCACGGTGGTCGACTTCAGAGGTGCCACACGGGATTTGGAGCAAAGTAAGTGGGCAGAGCATTCTCCATGCGCCTTAGAGACCAGGTAAATGCATGCGCCATACGCGTCAATGCTAGCATCGCAAAAACCGTGCATTTCAACAACGGAATTTGAAAGTAATGCCAGGCGAGGAAATGTCACTTGCTGAACGGTGCTGAACTGATCGCACATGCTGAGCCAAGTAGTATTTAATGAAATCGGCAAACTCTCATCCCAGTCTAGTTTCTCTTTCCATAGAGTCTACATGAACATTTTGGCCTTTGTAATGACAGGACCAAGTAAGCCAAGTGGACCATATAATCGAGCAATGGCTGAAAGTACAGAACGCTTGTTAGGTTTGTTTGATGAAACAATTGGTGAGAATGAAAATAAGAAATTGTCTGATGTAGGGTCCCAGGCAAGTCCCAGGGGTTTTGTAATATCGCTGCCATCATGAAATTTTAAAAATGTTTCCTTGTCCTCAGGCGAAATATCTCGTAGAGCGGCTGGATCGTTGGAGCACCATTTACGTAGAGTAAAGTTCCCTTCAGCTAGCAAAGCCTTAGTCTGTCTAATTATTTCTGCAACGTCTTGAGTAGAGTTGCCACCAGTGATGAGGTCGTCTACATAGAAGTCTCGCAAAAGCGTTTGCGAGCCGATAGGATACGAGGATTGTTCGTCTATGGCGAGTTGATGCATTGCACGTATGGACAAGAACGACGCTGGTTTTGTGCCGTAGGTGACAGTATCCAGTTTGTATACTTGCAGCTCTTCTTGTTCGGAATTACGCCACAAAATGCATTGAAAATATGAGTCAGATTCAGCCATGCGAACACATCGGTACATTTTACAAATGTCACCTGTGACAGCGACTGGGAAGGTGCGTATCAGTGTGTTGAACAATTTGGCTTGAATGGTAGGACCAGCCATGAGTACATCATTTAATGAATATCCAGATGATGTTGCAGCTGACCCGTCAAAAACGACACGTAATTTGGTTGTGGTACTATCTTCCTTAAAAACGCAGTGGTGCGGAAGGTAATACTTGCAAAGATGACGAGAATCTGGGCTTACATGCGACATGTGATTTAATTTCAGATACTCTTGTATGAATGCTGAATATTGGGCTTTGATATGGGGACGCTTATCTAATTTGCGCTCCAAGTTTGAGAATCGCCGGTATGCTTGTTGATACGAATCACCTAATGATTCGATATTTAACTTGGCAGGCAAACGTACACAATATTCGCCTGTAGGTAATCTCGAGTATGTTGACTTGAAATGAGCCTCGCACTCAATTTCTTCCTTTGTTGATAAGACTAGCTGGTCGCTGCAACTTTCGATTTCCCAAAATCGACGAACAAGATCATCTAATTCGGTAATTGACTCTGTCTCGGCTTGATTATTGATTTTTGCGTGTGATGCAATCAATGTTGTTCTGCGTGGTTTCTGGCAACTTCCAGATACAACCCAGCCTAGTCGGGTTTTTTGTAATGTAGGCAAACCAGGAAGTAGCTTAATTTGGCCAATGCATAACAAGTCATAGAAAAGGCCGGCTCCAATAAGTAAGTCAACGCGCTGAGCCTTATAAAATTCAGCATCAGCTAGTGTTATGTTAGAAGGAATGTTCCAGTATGAAGAGTCAAACGAAAAGCTTGGATGATTATCAGTGATAGTTTGTGCTATCAATGCAGTTAAGTTTGTAGAGTATTTAGAAGTACGAGATTGTATGTTGATGTTAACTTCAAATCCATCTGTTGGAAAGCTACAGTCACCAATTCCAGATACAAGATCAGATGATTTAAATTTTTTTAACTGCAGTTGATGAGCAAATCGTGAGGTAATTATATGTAGTTGTGATCCGGAATCGAGAAGGGCACGGCATGGAACCAATGTACCAGAACGGTTTTTTACCAAAACAATGGCGGTGGCTAAGAGCACAGCATCAGAGCAAAGATTCTGGGCAGCAAGAGTAGTAGACACAGTTGGCGCGGATGCAACCATGGAGCTAGGAGACGACGATGAAAGGTGAGAGTCAGGCAAGTGACCAGATTGCGCAGTGATATTGGTATCTGGTGGCCGAGAATTGCCGAGATGCAATAGAGTGTGATGTGGTTTGTGGCATATTTTGCAACGTCGCGAATGGCAATCCTTCACACGATGGCCCTTCGTAAGACAATTTATACAAAGTGAGAGTTTTTGAGCTTCTTTAAGACGTAATTCAGGAGAAAGGTTGCCATATCGAGAACACCTAATTATATTGCGGCCAACGTCGTCGCAAAATATACAGCCAGAAGGTATAGCGTTAGTAGCGATAAATGACTTAGTGTTGTTAGTTGATTTGCTGTTCTTGCCCACCCGTGAGCCAGGCGTACGTATTGCCATGGCATATTCCACATTTTCTAATGTCTGACAGTGTTGCTTCAAAAAGTCAGCTAGGTGAACCCACGTAGGCAGTTGTTTTATAGGTATCGATTCCTCCCATCTTGCTTGAGTCGTGTTGTCAAGCTTTTGTACAAGTGTGTGTATAATAAAACTGTTGGCAATATCTTTAAAGCTACCAATGGTTTGCAACGCGCTCATGTGTGACTTGAATTTATCCGAGAACATACGCAGCTTGCTGACCGATCCAGAATCCACCTTCTTGAGCCCTAGAATCTCTGCGATGTGTGCCTGAAATATTAAGCGTTTATTATCAAACCGTTGTTTTAATAAATCAAGTGCAATTTTATAATTATCATTGCAAATATCCAGTGATCGGATTGTGTCCAACGCAGTTCCCTTGAGGCATGAACGAAGATGCTGCAACTTCTCAATATTTGTCAACTCGGAATCCTTGTCAATGATTGTCGAAAACATTGAGAAGAAATCTGCCCACTCGGTGTATCCACCGCTGAATATAGGCAATCTAAGTTCTGGCAGCCGAGATCGGGAATTGACAACAACAACAGACTGATGTTCTGACGATGACTCACGGAGCATCGTAGAGCACCTTTGGTTTTGATGTTGAATATTGCGCTTACTAAGTTGGGACTGAATGCGTACCTTTGATTCAATTATCAATTTGTCAAAATCTCTGCGTAATTTACTACCGATTTCTTCAAAACATAACTGCTCTAAGCCGTCATGTGCTTTATCAAACGATATTTGGAGTTTGTCAAGAACGCGATCGCAAGAAATCAATTGTTCATCATTTAGGGAAATCACATTGTCACCAGCCACAGTAGCATGCTCTTCTAATGCGTTAGCGTATATGCATTCAGGTTGCCGTTTAAACATGTGCACTATATTAACTGTTGCATTTTGCGCAGCCTGTACTTCTTCGCCTTCAATCATTTTGCGCGCAAGTTAAATATCACCGTTTATTTAAAGCGGTAGTTGGTAACGGCACAAGCGAATGCGATGCACAGTGGCGTAGTGTAAAAGCACAAGACGCACACGAAAAGTAGCGGCAGTAACGAAAGGGAACAAAGCGAACGCAAAAGGTAGCGGCAATAGTAAAGTCACAAAACGAATGCGAAAAACAGCGGCGTAGTGTAAAGGCACAAGACGAATGCCAAACGTTATTACAACTTTATTTTCCCTTTGCTCTTCGACTTACAACTTTTATGTTAAAAATGGCGTACGTAAAGTCGGGCGCAGACGACTTTGGGGTACACTGTACCACTAGCTTGCAATAAAATCCGGTTCCTTCACAAAAAACCAAAATCGATCCGATCGTTCCAATGGGAGCTAAATGATATAGTCAACCGATTTCGATCAATTTTGGCACAGTGCTTTAATACCTTAAAAAAGATATGAAAAAACAACGAATTTTGTGTAAAAAATGTTTTTTTGGAAGATCGGCCCTATGGGAGCTATATGATATAGTCAACCGATTGATCAAATTTAGCACATTGCTAAGGAACTATAAAAAACTTACGATTGTAAAGTTTGGTTACGATATGATATGATATTTATGAAGACATAAACAAACGAATTATTCATCAAAAAAAAATTTTTTTTTTCGAGGTCGTCTGAAACACACCTATGGAAGCTATGTTATATAATTTAACCCCGGTATAAAAAAAAGAGCTTGTGTCCTATGGAATAATATGGGATCTAATGTGAAAGTTTGGTTACTCTAGCTCTTACCATTTCTGAGATCTAAACGTTCAAACGGACGTACAGACGGACATGGGTATATCGACTTCTCTAGTCCCACTGATCATATTTTATGTGCCTTTGGGGTGTCTCCGAAGACTCCTTTTATATGTTACATACATTTTCGGTTTGCACAATCTTAATATACTCCTTGTACCATACGGTACAGGGTATAAAAAGTTAAAAAAGAACAAAAACACTTATGTTCACAGCTAAATCTAAAAATATATTGCACGATAATCGACTTATCCATGAATTAAAATATTTAAATTCTAGTGTGTAATTTAATTTTAGGGTGTAGCCCGACCAAAATTTGTTTCAACTATATGTACATGTGTTAGCGCTACCAGCTCGACTTTTTCTACCCACAAAGTATGCCACATATTTTCGAACGCTATGGCTTAAAATTCACAAGCAGTTCTAGCAAGTCTGTGGTCAATACGCACTTATGTATTTGTTGCATATTATTTTGCTTTTTTTTTGTTTTAATTTCGGTTTTACATATTTTAATTCTTTTTTTTTGTTGCTGGTTAATTCATGATTGTAACAACAGTAAAATAAAAATTGTAGCATTATCGAACTTATGTACACTAGTCGGCATATATATTTTGACGAAATGAAAGCGATGTGTTTTTGCTTATAACTTTTTATTGTCTTTATAGAACTTACAAAAATTTTTTTTTTTCTTTTTTACACATCTGCAAAGAATGTGTAAAACTAATTATTTTAACAAAAATTTAGTTACTATCGACTTCTGTCTTTTACTATATCATAACAAACTAAAAATCAAGTGACTTCAAACAAATTCCTTATATATATGTATATTACTTGGAGTAGCTCCAAAAAGACTTAACGTTCATAATGACTTGCTCTGTATTAGCCCTAATATAAAACTGATAAAGAAAAAATAGTAATCTCCTTGTCTCCCTTGACATAATAAATGATATGAAACGATTATTCATTATTGACTTTGAGCGGTCTCCGACGTAACTCCTCCTTCGTCGCTGTGTTAAGTTTATACTACGCCTCATTCATTCTAAGTGGATCTGGTTCCATGTAATTAAAATGCTTCTTCAATACATAAAAATTATACAGACGCTCCCGGAATCCATATTTATTTTTACGCGGCTTCTGCTGGCGACGTCGCTTTTGGGTTACATTTTGGTTATTGGCTCCGGATTTTGACCTTCTGGGGCAGAAGGCACCTTGCGTGCTTCCTTGCGTTTTCCAAACAACTTTCGTCTTTTTACGCCTGATAAAAAAAAATTGCGATAAGTTACTGGAAGTGGGTCTGTGGGAAATATTCTTACCCATCACTGTGTCTATTTAGAGATCATAAAAGATTGCAGTTTTTGGTTGTAGCTAGCAATTGTTGTTTTATGGTAAACTCGCACTGTATCTATGCAAAAATAATGAACAGATCAATAAATCTATTATTGTCGCGAAATTTTATTATATATATTACTGTACACACCGAATTGATTAAAATATTTCAATTCACTGAGTCGATCCACTTTTTATTAATTTTATAAAACGCAATTGATTTATTTACTATCACCGCAAACAGAACGACGCGCTTTTTTTATCAGCTGCTTTTAAAAACTAAACAACAGGGCTGCCACTTTGCCAAATAAACAATTGGCAGCACTGATTTCCAGCGTTCGCCACAAACAAGACCAAAAACAGTGCTGCCACTATGCCAACAAGTTAGTCTCTTTTGTGGCGAACGAAAACAAATTTTACAAACTTGCTTTTAGAGGCAACGTAAACTCGCAAAATCTTCACCGATTTCTACAGTTTAAAATTAATTTCGATATGCCTTAATATAAAGCTTTGAAGTTCGACTATTTACTTGGCGAATTGCGGACATTGCCCAAGATGGCCATGTAGATAAATTACATACATTGTCATACATGTACATACATACAAGTCTTTACATTTCAGTACTACTTTGGTTGAAAAAATGTTGTAATGGTTGATTGCTTGAATATTGATTGTTTTAATTTAAAATGTTCATTCTCAAAATGACTCTCGATATTTTTGATGTGTTGAAAAGCTACAAAATCATTTTTGGCAAATTGTTTCAAACGCGCAACAAGTTTTAACGCCTCATCGTACGATGTTATGGGCTCACTTATGTCTTCATTAGATTCTTCTTCTGAATCGGTAATGTCCATAACATCGTTTTGTTCTTCAAATTGAATTTCTATATTGTTGTCTTCAGTGCAGACGTTTTGATCTATTTGGAGAAAACCGTCGAAATCATTTGCCAAATCGAGTCCTTCGTGAATTCTAGCATAGATTGCCAGCGGAATGTCATCTTCGGGATCAAAATCGGAAAGACTCTCATCAATTTCCGAAAATCCTGCTTTACGGAAGCAGTTTTGGATTGTTGTTGCTTCTACTTTATTCCAAGCTGCTTTGATGAAATAAACAGCTTCAAGCACATTAATAGATTTTGACAGCTCTAATGCTGAACTGACCTATATCGTTTTTATTAGCACAAATACGAATGGCATTTGTTTTATGGGGATTTTAAAAAATCTTGTTTGGGATTTTTTGTTTTGTTTTTAATTTTGTCCGTTTATGAGAGATTTTTCGATCAAATTGGTTTGAAATATACTGTCCGCGTTCGGTTATTAGAGCGTCCGGTTATTGGAATGGTATTTGTATGGAAAAATTAGTGAAAAAGCTGTGTCCACGAAATTTGTCCGGCTATTGGAGCTGTCCGGTTATAAGGGCTGTCCGTAATGGGGAATTTCACTGTACTGATATTGGCCAGACAAACTGAGCCCCGATAACCATTCTTTGAAGATCATAGTACTGATTTTTGGAATTCATCATTCGAAAATCAGAAAAAATGGGGTTATCCCAATTTTTGTACTGGAAAAAATTGTACCTGTGAAAAGTCAAGTCACTCCCTTTTTATTACTACTGACTTAGCCAATCAAAACTAAAGCAATTAAAAAATGTATTATCTGAATGATCTTTAATATGCGGGTACCTGATTTTTAAAGTTTGGTTGATTTTTTTTGCGGTTTTTCCTTTATTTGTGCAGGTATAAATATAATAAAAAGGTTGACAAAATTTATGGCAGGGGAAATTCCCAAAAAGTAATTCGAATTTTGACTAGATGCGAAACTGCATACTTATTTCTCGACCATTGACTAAAAAGATATGCACTCATAACACCCACATGCGAATGCCTGTATCTAAGTTTGTATGTGCATGCGGTTAAACCCTTGAACAAATTGGTAGTCGATTGCAAAATACCCTTTTTCGCATCTTTCTAATTTTTAACATGCATTTGATCGTGTGAAGGCAAACGTGGTTGAAAGGTGTCATAGTTTGTGGCGTCATTATTTGTTAAAAATTGTGGTGGCTCGGTAGTTTTTTTTTGGCATCCACGGCACCTCTTCTACTTGGACATTTCCACTATTCGTCAGAAGTTCTGTATTACGTGCTATATGTAAAGAAATTATTTAAAATTAAAATATATTCTAAAAAGCAAATACAATACAAAATCACGTGTTAGTTTTTTGGGACGGCACAAAGCACATTAAGCTATAACAGATTGAAGAAGATAAACTTATTAATTGAAGTACTAAAAGCGTTAAAAAAATGAAGAAAAATTACTGAGAAGGTACTTTGGCATTCTATATTTAAATTGTACAGGGGATGGGTGGTCATGTAAGCCTCCTCGAGACCGGATAGCGCCAAAAAAGTGTTCCAAAAGGTTTTGGGAAAGCCTACTTGTTAAAATGTATTGCATGTTGTAATGCTCTTGCAAATACAAATGCATTTCCATTAAAGATTTATTGCTGACTAAAATGCCTTTTTGAAACGGTAAGCATTTTTTAAGAAAAAGAGTATTATTTTCTTGAGACGCTGAACACTTTTTTTGTCTGGCACTATCCGAGACGATACAAGATGGGTCATTTTAATCACAATATTTTTCTGTAAGTCAAGTTGTTTGCCAAATGGTTGTTTTGTAGGCAAATTTGCTGTTGACAGCTTTGAGTTAAAAACATCAAACCAGTCATTCGCAAGTTTAATAAAGTCAGCTGCTTCGGTTGCGTTGTCAACATCAAAACCAAGCGAGGAGCATCTTAGAATTGCGTTGGCAGTGGTGTTGGAAAAGAGTTGTGTTGCCAATTTAACCCGCTGTCTACTTGAGTTTTGTGCATTAAGGTGGTCCTCAGACACTTTCCACATAATTGATAAGTCCGATGATGAGCAATGGTGCATTGCTTGCCTTAAGGATTGGGACGTAATTAATTTGCCATTAATCATAAGGCCAGAATCCAAAAAATGGTTGCGCACTATCTTCATTAAGTGCGGAACATCCGCAAACACAAATACTTTTAAATTTGTGTTTGACGGATGCTCAAACCAAGTTTTGTCTGAAAAAAAATTAATTTATTAAATATGTATATATATAACCTGCGTTTGTAATGTTCAACGCAGTATTGAGTAGATGTTATTATGGTATTTAACTTCCTTCCTATCCAAAGTACAAAAAGGGTACCAATACTCATTCCAATATGATCATCCCTTGGGCTCCAAGATTCAGCTAGCAAAAACAGCCGGTGGGGGGGTACGTTGATGATTATTTTGGAGGTACGACATTAACATAAAATAAGATTTATGAGGAGGCCCCTGCCAGGTTATATTATACCATTACATTAAAGAAGAAACGGACAGACGATGCAACCAGATACCAACGATGTCATTTACGGATGAATGTTGCACTAGCAACATGAATTTCCGCATTGCATTCGCGTTGAAAAAATTAAAAATATTACGCGCCAAATCTTCGCAAGTGCGAGGTAAGACCTTGCAAGCTTTGCTTGCACCGATGTGCAGGGAGTGGCAAACACATTTGAAATTTTGCAAACCCGGAAAATTATCCATGAAAAGTTGAGCAACCGAATTGTTTTTTCCCTGCATGGTACTGAAGCCATCAGAACCAAATCCCGAAAGGTTATCAAGTGTAACGTTCTGCTTCTCAAACGACGATGTTACCAATGTATACAAATTCTTGGCAGTTGCTACCTCAAAATTATTCTCGTCAGTGAAGATTTCGATTAGGTCCCAAAAGCGCGAGACGATCTTTCCTTCTTCGTCATCGTAGAACCTATAAATAGAAGTTATATTTTCAAATAAACTACAAAATTCAACAAAGATTATAATGATAAATGAATATTTACATGACAACAATGCAGAGAATTTTTGCACTAGCTACGTCTGTAGCTTCATCAATCAAAATACTGAATTTGTTATTCTTCAGATTTTTGACGAGTTCACTTATTTGGGTCTTTCCAAGGCAATTTTTCACAATTGCGGTGGCTTTCGTTGGCTCGAGCTTCACATCGCTCGCAATTTTGGAATCGGGGTATATGTCCGCCATCAACTCGGTCAATTGTGGTCAACCAGAAACCCGCACAACTTTATTTCAGCTCTCGTCGTGGGGGAAGCATCTTTTTTTTCTGGTTGATTCTGAAATTTTTTAATTTATTCATAACTTAGCAACTAATGGTATAGCTCGCGCAAGGGTAGGAAAGTTTATCTCGAACGAGGGCGGGATTTTGAGTGATCGGAGCGAGTTAAAAAATAGCTCAAATAGAAAAAGCTTTCTTGTATAAGGTGCTAAGAGTTATTTTTAGTTCCAAAGGTAGAAAATAAGCGGTTTCACTCGCCAAAAAAAGAGTTTTTTACAGTTTTTACACAAAAAAGTTTTATTTTTACCTGCATAAATAGCGAAAACGGTTTCACCGATTTCATCGATAGCATTGCGGTGATATGATGCTGACTTTTCGCATGTCTACGAATGACGCCAATATCGCAAACTGACGAATTATTACCCCCACAAGCCTTGCATTGCCAGCGGAATTCATCTTTTGGATCTTGCATCAGCCATTGGGAAAAATAAGCCTCATTTTTCCATTTGAGCAAAAGTTTTTGGCCTTTTGGTTTCTTTTTTGGAATTCCGTTTGGATCATCGGCACTTGTATTCATTTTCCCTACGTAAACACGATTAAATGAAATTAAAAGCAATGTACATAACATGAACATTGACAGGAAAAGTCACGCTTTTCCATGATTGTGGAACAAAATTTTCAACGATGCATAAAATATACACTTTCACTTGTATATTTTTTATCGATAATCACGATAGGGAGTTATATTAATCCACAAAATGTGAACACGATTGCGTTGACATTCGCTGCGATTAGCGCGTCTTGTATCGTTCTTGTTTTAGTTTCAATTTATTTTTGTTTTTGGGTTTTATTTGTATTGTGCTAGTATTGATTTTTTTTAATAAAGAGGCTAGAAAATAAATGTCTGAGCTCTAGATGTAAAGTTTGTGATTCCCTGTTGTACGCCGCCTTGTCCCTAGTGATGGGGTGCTAACTGCTGCGCTGCTATGTCGAAGCTACGTTGACGTCGAAGGCAGCTGATGGAGTTGTCCAATTCGGATTACTATGTTTAGCATCAGCTAAACGCACTGCGTGATTTTAAGTGATTATGTCAGTAATCTGGGTTTCTTTTGGGAAGGATTTAGGGACTTTACTTACATTAGGTGGGCCTATGCCAAAAGAAATAATCGAGATCACAATTAGGATCGTGGTAATTTTTAATATTTCGGCTTGCACCGGTGGTAACGTAATCCAAACTTAGGCCCAAATGGAAAATCAAATTCATTACTCACACGCGTTTTGAACGTATATGTATATATAAGTATCTTGGTATTATTTTTCAAACACTGATAATGACTGGACTCTAGCACGTTGTGGTAATAAAAGGTGGCTCTCAGCTTCATGTTGGCTTATATAGGCGTATGCAAGCCGGAAATAGTTTGCTTCTTCTTGCGCTAATGGCAAATAGACATTGGCGACTTTAGTATTTAATACTAATAAATGGGACTGCCAGAGTTTTGTGTGCAAAAAAACTACCATGCAAGTACCAAAAATGCCAAATACGCCTAATAAAGTTTTGCAACACCAATTTGCTATATATTTCAATCATACATTTTACATTCAAATTTATTAAGTTTATTTATTTCTATTAATCCTAATTATAAGTATAAGAGTATGGCCTGTTCATCACAACCCGCTAGTTACAGACTGACAATCTAATCGCACTGCTGTGGTGAATCCAGGTATTTCATACAACTCATTTAAGTTTGTTATGTGGAAGCCTAAACAAACAAAGAAGTGACGATTTCAGCTTTAGCTGATCGGAGCAAACATCGTTAATATGGCAGTGTAAGCTTTACGTGTTATGAAAAAATACGTTGAAATTTGAATTTTCAAACAGATTGTCAAAATTTGTTGTCAGTAATTTTCCGCTACGAAGATTTTGAAGCTCTTGTCCTACAACTGACTGAATGTCAGGTGTAGGGGGAACAAATTGCCCAATAATAAAAAGGCCAGCCGCAGTAGTGGCTCTACTACAAGCTACATACATTGCTTCTCTTTGCATTCTGGAACTAGTGTGTACCACCACTTTGTTGTATGTAGCACCCTGAGCTTTGTGAATAGTTATACCTTCGGCAGGTATAATCGGAAATTGCTTGCGGTCAATAGTAATTTGCTCATTTGTATGGTACTGAAAACTTTTAATGGTTTTCTGAACTGGGGTCCAAGAAGGTTCGCCTTGATGGGGGCACTTAGCTCGAGCATTTACTCCTACACTGTCATCTAAAAATTGTATCCAAAGAACATGAGGCGAATTGGATGAACTGAACCCTATTTCCATCAAAATACCTGTAGCTCCATTGACAAGACCATCTGCTGTATCTACGTTTACCGTCATTATGTACTTTGCAGTGGTTTTCAAAATCAAAGTTGTAGATAAACATTGAGTTTGAGAAGTTTTAAAATATGTAACAGAATCTAAGCACCGTTGCTTTGATTCTGAATTGTACTGCGTTTATTAAGTCAAGAGCTGTAGAAATATGCTGTTCAGTGGGAATCGAATTTAATTTTGCCGTATTGAAAGTGTTCGTTTCATCACTACTAAGAAAAGATGAATTGCATTATCTGGTACCTCACTGGTATGACAAACTCGAAGTTTGAAAAGATCTATATCCTCCAACGACATTTCACGGGATGCCATGTTATTGAGAGCTAGAGCAAATGATTGATCCTCTCGCTGTCGCATTATCTCTGTGAGTTCAAAAAACTTAAAGCTATCCCACAGAGAAGCACCATAAATAGCACTGTATGGATCATGCGAAGATGAAATGGATTGGAATATCCAACGATCTCCAACCGGATGTAGCTGCCTAAGATCGCCGAACACAATAACTGAAATTCCACCAAATGGAGTTTCCCTTTTATTGAAAATTTGTTTTAGGCGAGAGTCCAAATAGGAGAACATCTTGCCACCGACCATAGAAATCTCGTCTATAATCAAAAGTTTAAGATGAATAAATCTTAAACCAATTGTATTTAATAAATCAGGGCCTAAATCTTTAAACGAAGACCCAGATTGGTTCACGGGAAGTGAAAACATAGAATGAAGGGTAGAACCTCCAATTCAAAAAGCCGCTTTTCCAGTGGGAGCACACAGAAGTATTTTTGCGGTGGTAGGGTTGCAGCCGGGTCGACGATTATACTCATGCGACACGGACTGATGGGGAGGGTTATCGCATACAAGGCAAAGTCTCTGATTGTGGTCAGCACGGCGGCCGCCAGAACGATCCTTGTTCCTTGCTTTATCCAAGTTGACACACAGCCTCCTCGTGGCCCCTTCTGGATAGCAGATTAGCACCCGCCAGTCTGTGAACCAATGTGTGCGGCGCTGTCGAATCCCCTGGACATTAAATCTGGGTTGTGCGCAGGGCTTGGAACCCGCCACGTAAAAACACTTATTCAGTGAAGGCCAAGAAACAAGCCTCGGAAAGGACTCCTTTTTATGTTGACGACCACGGCAAACGAATAATGGACAACGATTTACGGGTATGCACCTGGTTAGGCCGTAACCCGGTAATCGGGTTGGTATGGCCACATAAGACATGGACTGATAAATTGCAGATAATAACCTACTTTTGCCAACACCTGCTCCGCCACCTACAAGCTCGTAAAAAGTTCTAACGACCTTTGCGTTATTCAAGACGACTGAAAAAATGTTTTTTGTTTCAAATTTAATGACCTAACTATGGCTGCTAGATTTGCTGCTGAAATAACTGGCGGGAGCTTTATTATTCGGATGTTTTCCGAATCAACAATTTCATTTTCATTGCGATTCAAATTTAAAACATTTATTTCAGGATTAATGTGAGGAACTCCTAAAACTCTATATTCCTCGTCTATCTCATCGTCCTGCCGATCTACCTCACCATTTTCTTCATTTTCCAAAGCCCTTCTAAGCGCGTCTTCTAAATCTTCTAAAACATTATACCTTTCAAATGTATCCTTAATGGCTTCAACATTTGAGTTGTAAATATTTTCACAATCCTTTTCTAATAAGTCTACCTGTTCATCTCTCCACGGAAAATAAAGCATTACTAGTTCCCAAAAGTAGTGCTTTCTGTCTACATTCAGATTAAATTTTCTAAATCTTATTAGGCATGGCTTGGTCCTTTCCCTAACAAAACCGCTCCAATCGCGGAGAGGAAAAACCACATTCCTTCGGACGTTATTTTCATTAGCATCATGATCACTATTCATATTTTGGCGGGATGATTTTGAAAAACTATATTTTGCAGCGAAATCGAAAAAAGCCTCTCTAGACTATCTGGTCTTTGTATGTAGTGATCCATCAAAACCAACACCAAATATGTCTGTGGAGTCACTAGACATATTTTTTTTTCCTGAGCGGATATCTCAGTGCCAGAAATAAATTTATGACCAATGTGCAGCATTCTCTCCCTTATAGACAAATTACCACTCTGAATCTCGTTCACGACTTCTCGCATTAGCTTCGAAATTCCCCTTTGGGCTTTATTAATATAATTTATAACATAGCTGCAGCATGCATAGGGGCCCAATATGAACTGAATAACTATGTTAGCACTTTGCATTGACAGAATGTGTTTATTATAAGCATTCTCTTGACGTGCTGCAAAAGTTGTCCTCAAAAAAAATTTTGTTTTTTTCAAACCAGACATAAGAGCATATACGTAATCCTCGTAAGTGAGGTTCACTTGCTCATGCGATATAGATATACAGTCAAAAGAATAATTTAATACGTTCTCAATTTTCTTAAGATTTTCGCATTGAATAGAAATGTTTAAATTTCTATAGACAATGGCCTTAGAATTTCTGTCTGGGGCATTGGAGGGTATGGGATGCCAAAGCGACAGAAAGATTTTCCGCGAATTTCACGATTGCATGTGTTCCCGTGTTTGTGTTTTTGATATATTATATACCAAGCTAAATTAGTATTTGTTACATCTGTTGTAACGAATCGATCAGTAAAGGCTATCACTGGAGGAATACATGCTTCATTGACAAAATCGACGGCAGGCGCATCTTTTAACCAAAGCATGCCGTGAATATGTGGAGATCCCCTTTGCTGAAGTCGACTGACTTGCCAATAATATTTAATGACTGGATGCTCTCCAAAAATGCCTCCCTGCCTATTCATTACTTTAATTAATTGCCTATATCGAAAGTCAAAATTCCCAGCGCAAGTAACTGGATCTGTTTTAATTAAACGGGCCTTTTCACTAAAGGTCAAACTAGACAAATCAGCTTCTGAAATTTATACTCTATTTGCATTATTTTTAAGCAAGACAAGCAGCTCTCGCCACCTCGTCTCAGCAGCCGACAGGCCAATAAAAAGGAGAGGTAGACCGAATTGTCGAATCAAGGCCACAAACTTCTATTTTTCTGCTTTCCAGTGAGCAGGGGACGTGCGAATGTCTTTCAGGACCATATAGTTATTAATTTGAGCGTTAAGCATTAAGAGCGTTAGATGCTATTATGCCGTCAGGGCCGCTACGCTTTCTTAAGCAAATCGAAGTATTATTTCGAATATTAATAAGCTTTAACTTCTTATAATTACAAAACAATTTGTCAGTTCTGCAACCTCTTCTATCTACATTTCGAAGCTCGGATCTAACAATGGTTGTAAAACTTTGAGAAGCCTTTCGCTTGTTGCCAGCAAAAATTGTAGGAAATGCTAACTCCTCTGAGTCAGCATCGAGAATCATGTCTAGGGGTCTTTGGCCTTCACCAGGAGCTATGGTGATTCTCTGCATGGCAATACTTGCTACATGGTTACCTCAGCAGAGTTTCGATCCCCTGGATTGAGCTCCTTTATTTCCACATCTTCTTCAAGATGGGCTTCATCGCGATTACTTCGCACTAGTGCCTCCACTACTTCTGTGTCTGCTTAAGAAGCTATGAAAGTAACAGTATCGGATGTAGAAGCAGACATCCACTGTTCATTAATTATAACATTGTGCTTTCCATAAAGCTCAGTATTAACTAAGTACCTAATTGCATCCGCAATTTTTGCGGGCCTAATAGTTTCTGCAATAAAATTATGGCGATCTGCCATTAAAATGACCGTCATTAAAACCACGAGTTATCCTGTCTACTTAGTTTGGAAACCATAGGCCTTTATAGCAAAGGCAAATTTGGTTGGGACCCTCTTTAACTGTTTTATTAAAAATAGCCTTTTG
>JBAMAX010000470.1:0-73968 GCA_037043745.1 Chymomyza amoena
ATTACGCAACGTTATGGTCAGTTAAAAATTTTACTTTTTTAGCGAAATTAAGTATCCGCCCAACTTGTAGCCTGGCCACCTCTTCTAGACCGACAAACGCTGGTTCTCCTAGGGTGGTCAGACGATGTCTAGAGATGGCTGGGCAGTCGCAGAGTACGTGTGCTAGGGTCTCAGGGACTTCTGGATCCCTGCAGATCCTGCATGATTCGCTTGCCGTTAGTCCCATCCTATGCGCATGCTTCGCTAAGAGGCAATGTCCTGTTAGCACACCCGTGATGGTCCTGCATTCAGTGCGTGAGAGTTTCATTATGAAGTTACTTTGTTTCCTGCCGTAATGAGCCAGCATGATTTTCGCTGTGCGACAGCTGTCTAGATTTTTCCATCTAGCTTCAGCTCTGCGCTTCACGTTGCACTCCAGCATAACGTAGAGGTGTTTGATCGGTCGGCGTACGTCGTGTATTTGTCCCTCCGGAAGCCCAACACCGCTTTTGGCAATTGCATCCACCATTTCATTCCCCATTATGCCTTTATGTCCAGGCACCCAGTAGATATGCAGTTTACGAGCCGCAGCTAATCTCTGGATGACTGCCTGGCATTCAAGGACTTGGAAGGAGGATGTACAGTGCGATACAATAGCCTTGATAGCGGCTTGACTGTCTATGAAGAGGTTAATCTTTGTTCCAGTTGAAGTGTTGGTGCATGCCAACTCAGCCGCCTTCATTGCGGCGAATACTTCAGCCTGGAAGATGCTGCAGTGGTCCGGAAGCCTGTAACTTTGACTTACATTAAGCTCGGAGCAGTATACTCCAGCACCAACGCCCCTTTCCATCTTTGAGCCGTCAGTGAATAGGTTATAGGTATTGTGACTGGGTATAAGGCCTTTACGCCAGCCGTCTTCCTCCATCGTCACCTTTACCCTTTTTCCAAATTGTAGCTGCGGTATGACATAGTCAATTTCGTCAGAGAGTCCCTGGCCTATTGAACTATGTCCGTAGCGAATGTTCTTGAAAAGACCCGCCGCTTTTAGGCGCCCAGCTGTACGAGCAGCTGAGTACTCCGCGTAGAGGTCAATCGGAAGTAAGTCTAAAATGATGTTTAGCGCCGCTGTGGGTGTTGACCGGAGAGCCGCTGTAGTGCACAGCGATGCAAGTCGCTGAACGCGTGCCAGTGGCTTCAGGTACGTCGTTTTGTTAGTCGCCTTCCACCAAACTAGGACGCCGTAGAGCAGTATCGGACGAACAATTGCCGTGTAGCACCAATGCATTAGAGTGGGTGAGAGGCCCCAAGTGCAGCCCAGCATCTTTTTACATGCGTATAGGGCATTACTGGCCTTTTTCACACGCTCTTCCACATTGGCCTTCCACAGCAGCTTGCTATCCAAAACCACTCCTAGGTATCTAGTTTGCGTTTTCAGGGTCAGTAGAGTGCCGTTTAGTCTAGGTGGGGTCCACTGCGGGGTTTTGTATCTCCTGGTGAAGAGCAGTAGGTCCGTCTTCTCCGGATTAACGTCTAGCCCTGCATTAGTGGCCCATCGGTGAATCGTGTCCAGTGACCTTGTCATCAGATCACTGAGAGTTGAAAGGCATATGCCTGTGACTACTACAGCGATGTCGTCAGCATACGCAATTAGTTTTGTGGCTCTGCCTTCAAATTGTTTTAGAATTCCGTCGACTACTAGGAGCCATAATAGGGGAGAGATGACACCACCTTGCGGGGTTCCTCTGTTCGTTTCCCTGGAGATTATGGCACCGTTCCACTCTGCCCTTATCCTTCTGCAGTTCAACAGACTGCATATCCACCGGTAAGTGCAGCTATTCGTGTCGAGCGATTGAAGCCCCTCCTTGAGGGCTTCAAGCGACACGTTATTAAAAGCTCCGGCTATGTCCAGAAATACCGCGAGTGCGAATTCCTTGTGATCCATAGCACCTTCAATACTTCGTGTTAGCGTGTGAAGAGCTGATTCCGTAGATCTACCCTTCATGTATGCGTGTTGAGCGTCCGAGAAACCAGATCCCAACGAGGCTCTTATGTCTTCGTCAAGGATTTTCTCGAGCGATTTGAGTAGGAAGGATGTGAGACTGATCGGCCGAAAGTCCTTAGGGTAGAGGTGGCTGGTCTTTCCTGCTTTGGGAATGAACACAACCTTTGCCTCTCTCCATGCCGTAGGCACATAACCAAGTCTCAAGCACCCTTTAAATATTGCCTTTAGCCAAGGGATCAGCAAGTCCAGGGCCTGCTGAAGCATGGCTGGAAAAATGCCATCTGGTCCCGGTGACTTGTATGGGTCGAAAGATCTCACCGCCCAGTCAACCTTGCCATGAGTGACTAAGCGCTGTATTTTGGCTTCGTCGCTGCTGTTATTCACATATTCTTGCGAGTTGATACCTGTAGGTACGGTATTTCCAGGAAAGTGTGCAGAAACCAGAGCTTCCAGCGATTCCTGACAATTACTCGTCCAGTTACCACAGCTATCGCGAATTAGGCCAGGAACAGAAGGCTGCTTTGATAGGAGTTTCCTAAGTCTGGCCGTCTCTGTTACCTTTTCGATACTGCCACAGAAATTCTTCCACGAGTTTCTTTTGGTGGTACGGACCGCTTTTTTGAATTCTTTGAGTGAATCTTTGTACTCATCCCAACACACTTCACTTTCTGCCTGCTTCGCAAGCTTGAAGATTTCGCGTACGTAGCGTCTTTGATCGCCCAGCTCCTTGTTCCACCAAGGTGGCTTGGACTTACGCCTTGCACGGGCAAGAGGACATGATACAAGATAGGCGCTATTAAGATAAGAGGTTAGGGTTGCAACGGTTGCTTCGAGCGCGACCGTAGAGCTACTAACCATAGGGCTACCAAGTTTACGCTGAAGTGTGCGTCTGTACAGGTCCCAGTTCGTATTCCTAGGATTTCTGACAGGCGTTGCAGCGATTTTGGGGGTAAAAACGAGTGAAAAGGCTAAATATCTATGGTCAGAGAAAGAGGGTATACTAAGTACCCTCCAGTTCTCGACACCTATATCTTTTGTATGGAGAGTTATATCTAGCACGTTACTGGAGGTGGGCCCAACGAAAGTGGGTTCCTCACCCCTGTTGGCTATATATAGGCTACTACGAATTATGTATTCTAGTAAAGACTCACCTCTTGTGTTAATGTCACCGCTGCCCCATGCTGAGTGATGAGCGTTCGCATCCGCTCCAACTATCAGCTGCTGCCTCCTCTTCGTGGCTTCGTCCGCCAACTTTAGGAGCTCAGGTGGTGGCGCTTCGACGTCGTGGGCCATGTAGCAGGACGCGAGGAGTAGCACGTCATCCTTGCCGTCCTTTATGGCCACCGCGGCTAGATCTCCTGTGGAGAAATTTGTTATTAGAAACGAGTAGACAGATTTTCGTACAAGGACAGCAGTCCTTATCTTGCCTGTAGTGTCAGGAACGTATAAGTTGAATTGCCTCGATTTTAGGCCAGAAACCAGATCTCCTGATGCCAACCATGGTTCCTGTATCAAGGCAACGTCGTAGCCGCCCCCCTCTATGTTGAGGAGAAGCTCGGCTGAGGCCATTTTACTGCGATGGAGGTTGATTTGAAGGACCTTCAGCATTCGCTTCTGGGACCTTCATGGGGTCGACTGTTACCGCCGGTTCACCCACCTCCTGCTCGTTCCTCAGCGTGAGGGAAGCTTCGAGGATTTGCTCTATCCCAAGATCGCCTTCCACTTCACCTGCGGCCAGTGTGTTGTCGTTGTTGTCAGCAGGATGGCGCTTTTTGAGACGCAGGTACACACTCCCTACGCCCCACGCCATCTTCCCGAACCTAGGGTAGAGAATATCCTCGGCCGTCTTGTTGATCTGGAGGATGAAGTTCTGGCCAGCGTTCTTATCAGCTGGCTTAGAGACGTGCAGCACCCTCCAGTCATTCGTCGGCACATCAGGATTCTGTCGCTGTAGTAGACAGAGTGCATCTTCCGGCTTTACCACGCGCGGTATTAGCACCTTCGCCTTAGGTAAAGACGGAATACTGCATCTGTCTACTACCTCAAGAGAAGCCCCTACCCATAGGCCCCGGAGTTCGACAGCAGCCGTTTTCAACCACTCGAGGGTCGGGTCATCCTTACATTTGACGAGTTTAACCCCGTCAAACCAGCCCGCGCCATCAAACGACGGCATCGGCGCCGTGGGCTCTTCCCTCATTTTAACGAACATGGCCTCCAGGAGTTTCATCTCCACGGCCGACCACTGCTCCTGCGTCATCTTCCCCTGCGGTTGGCTACGGTCAATGAGTGCCACGGTTAAGTGCCGTTTGGCCACTACACTAGCCGTAGCCGTCTTCGAAGTCGTGGGCTTCATGGCCGCTTTCGAAGTGCTGGGCTTCTCATTTCTTATGCTGTACCCCTCCTTGTGCTTCTGCCGCTTACCGCTTTGCACTTCGCACTCGGTGGATCTTTGTCTTTTTACTGCAAGGTTCTCCTCGACCCGGTTTGCGAACTTCGAGTCCGTCGGAGCACACCAAGCTTTTGCCGCGAAGTGGGCCCGGCCTTTCTCCACGGTGTCTTTCGCCCAAGCCAACCTTTCTTCCTCCTCCTTCGTCAGGTCGGACTTGTTTTCAAGTCTACCGCAGATCTTGACCGCAGCCTTATACTGTGCTTTTGCCTTAAGCCCCTCCTTGCTCGGCTTTGACCTCGGCCCTTTCTTGCAAGCAGAAATGGCACCTCGGTCATCGCCTGGAGAGCGCAGTAAAGCTTCTTCATCCGCTGTGTTAATGCTGTCGTGGTCCGAGTCTTCTTGGACTTCGGCATCCGCGCGCAGCATCTTTCTCATCGTTTTTTTGGCAGTAGCAGTACAACTGTTGGGACCTGCTCCAATCCCAGCAGAGGTGTGACCGCTGGCGACGCGACTTATGTCGTCGCGCCCGCCGGTGGTAGCAGTCACGCCTTCCACCGACGTTTGAACTGACATCCCAGTTCTCGTTTGATCTTTGTCAACCTCCATTGTGCTTGATTTTTGATTCAGGGGGAGCGCACCCCATAGCGTTTTATGCCTAACCGCCAGGCACCACTCAGTAATGATCCGTAGCAAGCTGCTCACCGATCTTAGCTAGACATTCACTTCTCTGCGCTGGCATGCTAAAAATGCAACCAGACACAGGGTCGCAAATGCCCATTGCCCGGTCGGCACCCGCGTGGAGGGTACAACTGAGTGGATTTTTGCCGACCTCAGATGTCTAGATCTAGACGACAGTTTTTACTTGCAGTAGACACACTTGGCATCAAACTATTGCAGTTTATATTTAATGTATTCGATTCGTACGAAAGCAACAAAGTAAAAAGTGAGCAAGGTACAAATAAAATTAAAATTCCTTTGACTTTACTAGCAATCTGCAGTATTAACTTAAATGAGTAAAACTTTCATTTTGGAAAATTAGTAAACACCTGCGCATTATTAGGCTTGTTCAATAAAAATGCATTTTTATTCTCTTTAATATCTTAATATTTTAGAAGAAATCATCATTAATTTAGTATAGGGTGGGGCAGCGTTGTTTAGGCAAACTAAACAATCTATTCTTTTAGATACAATGTCGATGGGTTTTGTTTCTAGTGCCCTTACAGCTAACAGACTGTTTCTAAAAAATAAACAAATCGTTAAAACAGCTGATTTTTAACATGCGATCAAATATCATTTTCTATCGATTAAAACAGAATTTCACAACCCCATAATAATTATCACCTAGAATCAGTTATGAATTACCAGACGAAAATGCAGTTGTTTATTTTTTTACAATGAAGTAATTGTTTACTTTACCTTTGTTATGTGCTGTTTACGTTTGTTTTTCAGATTTATGCCACAGATCGATATCAAACATAATCTCAAGTTTTTTAGTTAAAAAGCTTTTATAGTAAAAAAATTTGGCATTTGAAAGTTGGATCAAATTTTAACAAAATGGGTTGACAATATCATATAGCAACATTGGCTCGATTTTAACGTAACTTCTTGGCTTAGAATCAACATCCACCGGACCACATAGCAATTTCTCCGGGCAGTTCAAAATTTCGAAGTTGCATAGCCATTACGAACTGTTCAATTTTCCGAAACAACGAAAAAAAATCGTTCTTTTTAAGCTGAGAGCTGCGAGATATGTTGTTGAAGTTAGATTTAGTTTCCTGTCGCCCTTAAAATATATGTACATATTTTTTTCATATTCATTTCAATTGACATCTCCCCAATGAGTAGGCAATGATATTCTATTAAAGATTGACCATTTGCCAAAATTTCGTGAAGTGTGGGAGCTAGTTTCTTTACAGGATATTTTTCCATTACCAGCTCTGCAGTCTTGGTCGCATATTCACCAAATTTGCTGCCGATTATTTTTTCCTTGCTGTTGAGAATCTTTAAAATAACCAATCTTTTGATAATTTCTTGATCCACTCCAGTTATTTCTGATGTAGTGTTGAATTTGGCGGTGTTGGTATGCTTTCTTTAATCCTTTTAAGTCGCAAAGGCTGCCATCGGTAACCGCTTTTGTTATAGACGTCCTATTTTTTCAATCGTCCTTGCTTTTTGTTATAGAACCTCCGAAAGATAATTCGTTGCTATATCGACTGTGGCATCGACAAGCTTTCTCTTTCGAATAAAATTTGAGCACTCGTCCAAACATTTTGTAGGTCTTCCTCTGTTTCGGTGCGTAGACGTCTGAGGTTCTTCTGAGATATTTTCAATTCCTTTTAGCCAGTTTTCGTTTTTCTTACTTAAATTTTCTTGGTTGCGATAAGAGTTTTGCAACTTTGTTTTTATTTTGGCATAAATAAGACTAAGTTTGCTTTGTAAGGTATCAAACATCTCTGTATTTGCTTTCTCAACATTAAGTTCCTTTCTGAAGGCCGAAACAAATTCCTTCTCGTTTAGTTTTTGAACAACTCTTACGAATTATATTATTAATTAATTATATTTAAAAATACTTTTTACTGCAATGTGTGTAAGTATTCAGGCAATATACGATATACAATTTTAAAGCCTATATCCAGAAAGCGTGTAACATAAACAAATTAACTGGAAACACACAAAATTGGATGATAAATCCTTTTTCTTAAATGTTACAGGCTTTCAAGTGAAAATAAAAGCAAAAACCTCTAAATTTAGTTGCTGCTTCGACCTGCGGCAGCATATTTTGGAGTTGGGTTTCTAGGCTTTTACTGGTTTTACAGCCACTAGAGCAAATAAGAGCAAATAATCTTTTTAGAGTAGATACATAGATTAATAACAAACATATTTATGTAAAAAAAAAATATGGAGTTTTTTGTGTTTTTTTTATTTTCTTGCAAAATTGAAAAAGTGGTCCAAATACAGTGGTTCAGGCAAACGGAAAAAATGAAAAAACTAGAAAAGATTCGAAGTGTTTTTTTTTTAGTTTATGTTTAAATTTTATATACCTTTGTATAGAAATTAAAAAAATAGCAATTGGCTGCATTGGTTTTTTACAAAACAACTTCAAACATTAACTTTTATTCCAAAAATTAAGATTTTTTTTATAGTTGAATATATACGCAACTTTGAGCGGCTGTAGGAACTAAACTATTCTGCCGAATTGAATAAAATTTATATATTCGTGATCCTTGGAAAATTCTAAATGTTACAGTTACATGTATTGATTTTTTAAAACGTGTACATCAAAATTTTGATTTTTGCAAAGCTTTTGCGGCTGCCGTGCCACAGTGCGACGCAAGTGTGATGCATAGAGAAGGAGGACCGTACCATGTTAGCAATCGACTTCTCTCTCGTGTACCAACGTACTGACAATCCATGGTCTTAAACTTTACTTACTATATATATAAAGTTTACAGAAAATGAACCTCTCTAAATCTTTAGATCGGACTGGATTTTTGATGAAAAAAAAATAGTGTTAGACGATTTTATCTTGCAATTAGCATTTCCAAAGTTTATCAATTATTGAAAGTATTTATTTATTTTTGTTTTTTTCATTTTATTACTGACGTGTAATCTGAAATTGTTAAAACGATTATGATTAGGTTTTTGTCGTCGTGTTTGATATCATGTGAACAACAAGAGTTTTGAGTATTTGTCTTTTCTTCTTCGTTTCGCCTTCGCTTACTTCCTTTATTTATTAGTTTTTGTTTGTTTTCGCTCTTCTTGTAGTAAACATGTGATGTCATCATTCACACGACCATAATAAAAAACAAATGTAAATCGGTCGGGGCAGTGCTCGACAGTGGGATACTCTGTACCCACGTTGGGGAAAAAGTGTTATTTTTGAAAATTTTTTTTATTGATGCGTTTTTTTGTTTATAGTAATAATATTTGTGTGGGTTAAGTGTATCTTCAGGTCTAACAATCTGTGATTCCATCTTGCTGAGCTGATTCCTGAACCTGCAGTATACCGTAAGCAGCCTGGTTAGTATCTAAAGGGAGCTCTTGCACAATTGAGAGATTTTCTTGAACTTAATCAGACCATAGAACTGCACAGGTCCTATTAATGGTTTCGCAGTACCGATTTTTTAGTAACACTACACGAGAATTTTCATCAATCCAACAAAATTTCATTTAACATATATTTTTGAAGTATATAATTTACTCGAGTTAGACAACATTCAATTCTTCATTTTTTGATTAGAAACCCGAAACCAAACACACTAAGTGTGATTGAGTGGCGGGCAGTAGCGGGTGCCGGCAGCTGATGTCAGCGCTTATCAGTACATAAAAGCTGCTTGCTGAATTTGTATACCCTGTACCTAAAGGTATAAAGCATATAACATATTAAGTATGTGCAAATCCAAAATACTTCTGAAGGCTTTGAAAAAAAATGCATAAGTTTTAGATGGATAATTCGTTTGTTTATTAACATATCGAACCCCAGCTCAGTGCCAAATTTGATTAAAATCGTCTGACAGGACTGATAGGTCAAAAAAAGTGCTTAGTGAAAAATTTGACTTATAATAATATATATCAATATATCAGATTTACTTGCAATGTGGTGGTACAGGGTATTGTAAAGTCGACCCCTCTTTAATTTAATGTACGTCATCTTTTATTTTTATTTCATTGATTTTGGGCCATCCATCGTGGTCTTAATTTGGGCAAACAGTTAGTAAGAACGCTTCAAATGCCATTTTTAAGTTGCTGTTAATTTAAGTCAACATTTAAAATGATTTGTTTCCTCTACCTGTTTGTTAAATGTTTAATATAGCAAAAATGTACAGCTGAATTAAATGAAACCTTAAACATTCAAAAGAAATGCGAAAAATCGGCATGAACCTGCTAATTTATGTATATACTAAACGATTTTACACTCACCCATACATATAAAACGTATATAACACGTTTGGCGCATATGTAGTCGTAACATTAGCACATTGAATGTTTCGGATTCCCAATCTGGAAAGGCTTTTTTATTAGATTTTTGCCATTTATGTCATATACTTATTTCAATATTCACATTTCTACAGTTCGATTTTTCGAACCATTCATCATTGTTATTACCTACCATACCATTTGGGTGTTATTCATGTATCGATGAAAACAAATTTAAAAAATGGTGGCTTACGTTTAAGTCCGTCGCGGATAACTTTGGGATACCCTGTACCACTAGCTTGCAATAAAATTCGGTATATTGCTTAAAAACACCAAAAGACCGATCGTTCCTATGAGAGCACGGAATCATATCGAATTGTGTACAAAAATCAATTTTTTGGCAGATCCGTCATTTGACAGCTATTTGATAAAATCAACCGATTTTGATAAAATTGGGTACAATGCATTGGAACTATAAAAAACTTCCGAGTGGTTACGATATCTTCAAAAACGAATGAATTATCCATCTAAAACTTAATATACCCTTTATACCATACCACAATAGTGAAAAAACACACTTACGTTACATAGACGTCATTAATAGTACAGAGAATCCTAAAGGCACGTTTAAGTTAAAGATTTAGCATTATCAGCATCAATTTTTTTGTTCGTATACGCTCGCGTTAGAATAGCTGGCAGACAGACTACTTTGCCTACAGGAAAATTTTCATTTCTGAACTGGTTCTGTGTGTGTTCCAAACCTGGTATGATTGCATAATAAACACTAGTTGAACAATTTTAATTCAGTTTGTACTAATTAATTTATTGTTTCACTAACCTTATAATTAAATCTAAAAAGGAAAACTTTGTACACCAGAATTATTATTACCAGTGTTTACAAATACATTTTTTAATAGGGCTTGATGGCACTTACAGATAACGACGTGTCGTTGGACTTTACTCGTTCCAGGACTTTCAATATTTAATTCTTTTTTATTAGATCTAAACGAAATAAATGTAGGGATGCTCAAATTGTTCCGAACTAGACAGCTTTTATCTAAGAAGAAAAAAGCCTTCAAGATGTAGATACAAGTTCTAAGTAGGTTAAGTTGTAAATCTCTGGTGTAGTTATCATGTGATATAAATATCATTAAACAATTTCTTAAATCAAGTAGAAAAAGCAATTAGACATTATAACATTCACTATGCCTGGGTATAGCTGTAAAACATATCGAATAATGTTAATTTTTGACTCCCCCAAGAAGCTGCACTAAAAGCGGTTTAAATAAAAATTCCATCTTAACGGACACCACTTTCAGTTTTCGCAGAACTGTTGTTTCTCTTACCGGGATCGTGAATGGAATTTTCTGGACGTTTGGCGAGATACTTATTTCGACTCCTCATTTAGTTTAGCTTAGTTTACTACGTGGAGATTTCGAACGCTCAACATTGGAAATTTTGTTAAAAAGTTATCTTTAAACTATTTTTTTCCAGACACACTTTATTCAAATTCGGAACATTGAATATGATTAATTATGAGTAATTTATGGTGTGCCAGCCGTGTATGACCAAATTGAATATAGAACTTAATGTAATTTATAAAATCAATAAGTGATTATGAAGTTGATTATATGCATGTAAAGTAGACTATAAAATCTATGCAAAAATAGTCTGCCAAACAAAGTTTTCAACGTATTTCGATATCTTTTCCCCTTTCCTTATAGAATTAATTCGTGGTTCACAGCAACACTATTAACGATATCGGACTCAAATTTATTACTCCTACACGTAATAATTTTAGACATAGTATGTCGAGAAAAACTTTAAAGGGTATTCTTAAACGCTTGCATAATAACGTATTTATCAAAAGTGTCATTAAATTGTAAGCACTATGAATACTATGCAAAGATCGTATCTTAGAGAAGATTATAACTTACTGAAGTTTAGTTGGATTGAACAATTTCATCTTTTTTTTCTGAGTCCGTTCCCTCCGAAAAAAAATTTATATGTATCCAGCTTCTGGTCCGAAAGGGACTTCCAGGCAAAAGAAGAGGAGTTGCTTTTGTTCCAGGAGAGGTACTCTGCATAAAAACAGTTTGATCGAAGATAATTTTTTTTCATTAATAGGAAATTGAAATTGATCAATATGTTGACACTTATAGTTTACTTGCGAAAACATACGTGGGAAAATTTGTGATTCTAGCTAAATTTTTACCATCCTTATAAAAGTCAAATGTTGATGCAGTTATTGACAAATGTGGATGAAATTAGTAAATTTTTGACAATTTTTGTTGTATTTGTCGAATTTTGTTTGTTTTTAAAACACAAGTAACCACGACGCATCGCTTAGATCGAAATGCTAGAAGGTGTAGCTAAAAACCGGAATACTCTAAGGAGGAAGATATTGACATTATTCAAGAAACTTCATCTTCTGAGGAAATATACGCACTTGTAAAGTTACGTATCTCTAGCTTTTATAGTCTCCGAAATCTAGGCGTTCATACAAACAGGCGGATGGACAGATGAACATGGCTCAATCGCTACCCTAGGTTATGAGAAGAATTTCGGTATAAAGGACTTGCGGTCTGGCACGCCTCCTTTTGTACGTTACATATATTGCACAAATCTAGTTACCTAGTTACGTACAGGTAGTGGTAAAAAACGACAATAAAAAATTGTAAGATTTTGATATCCACAGAATTTTGAGGATTATATTTGCTTGAAAGAAGTATTTATTTGTGCATAGAAGCACTACAAAACAGGAATTAAATCCTTAAAAGCAACTAGAAAATCGAAATATTTGCATGTACATATATGAGTATAGTAGTATACACAATATCGAAATGGCAAACATTTTGTTCGTTGAATATTTTACCTCAAATATTCAGGTGAGCTTACTCGTGCTGTCGTTTTCACTTGTCTTAAACATTATTATTAAAACGATACCAGAATGAACTAATAAATTATAAATAGAATACGCAAAATAAATCATCTCATGCATATATGTAGATCCTCAAAAGCCATAATATCTACAACAATAAAAACACCAAAAACAATTATTAATATGTATTAAAATATGGGAAATGAATAAACTTGTTGCTGATACGCTAAATGTTTTTTTCAAAAGCTTTGCTTTTTTGTTTTTGTAAATGAATTGAATTGCTGTAGAAAGAAAGAGAAAGCTAGAAAAACAAGCGAAAAAGCAATAATTCAAAATTAGCGATAGCGGTCGACTTTCAGATACCCTGTTCTATCCCATTATAAGGTGAATTTATGGCTGCATAAAAAAGAATTGTCTCATTTGGAACTCGAATTAAATAAAAAAAAAAAATAACTCAAGGTGAATTTAAATCTTAATAAATTTGACACTGCGCCGCTCTAAAGTCGAGTAGTATAAAAAATTTCTCCGTTACTTAAAGACCGATTATGATTATTTATATAAATGGTTGGACTTTGTTTCACGCATATTACCCAAAAATCAATCAATTTCTTTCGTCCTAACCATAATGATGAAAATTTTGGTAAATTTTTTTGTCGTTTTTTTTATGTTGCAAACACTAGCACAAACCTAATATAAATGTTACCTTCATACTTGCTATAGTACTCTATAGTAAAAGATGGCGTACGTTAATTTCGGAGGCGGACGAATTTGGAATACCCCCGATATATTGCTTAAGAACTCCAAAAGATATTTTATATGCCAAATTTGGTTACGTTATCTATCTTTATAAATACACGAAACAAAACTAAACACTGTTTTCACCTAAGGGGGCTGCATCATATTATTGGGTTTGGGTTTGGGTTGGGTGCCGTTTGAGTGACAACATATTCAAACTCAATTAGGTCTAATGCGCCATTTTGTTACACCACTTATGGGAACCACTGCTGTTCGGTTTATTCAAACCATCTCGATCCGTTAATAAACCTGCTGATGTCGTCTATGTTTTTTTTTGCCAAGCCACGTAGGCTTCCTAACGCGAAGGTTCCTAGTGCTCTGTGGCGTAAGGACCCCAATCGTGGGCATTCACATAAATAATGATAAACTGTCTCTTCTGTGTTCTCCTGGTCACAGCTTCGGCATCTGACGTAGGGCCAGCCCATTTTCTTTGTACGCTTGTCGTCTTGCAAGTGTCAATATTTTTCCATCTGGTTTCAGCCTTGTTCTGAGCTCGCAGAAGAAGTTCTCTCTTGATTGCGCTGATGGTGTATTTGACAGCTACATCCGCTGCTTCGCCATCTGATGCTCCTTTTCTCACCAGTTCATCAGCTTTATCATTCCCGTATACGTTCCTATGTCCGGGAACCCATACGAGAGCGATGTTCATTCTGCTTGCAAGGGCATTGAGATCTTCTTTGCATTGTCTGATGATTTCTGAGTTCACGGTTGGCGATTTGATCGCCAGCAAAGCTGCTTGACTGTCGGAGAATATACACACCTCCGCCAGCTGACTCGGATGATTATTCAACACTTTACATGCTTCTCTGATGCCAAAGACTTCCGCCTGGAAAATGCTGTTTCTGCTGCCTCGGCGATAGGAGAGAGATACTTCGAGTTCGTCCGAGTAGACCCCTACTCCTACACCGGATAATATCATATTATATAATCACCAATTTTTATCAAATTTGGTACAGTGCTTGGGATCCATAAAAAACTTTCGAATGTGAGGTTTGATTACGATATCGCCATCAATGAATTTTGAATAAAATCGATTTTTTGGCCCAATTGGTCCTATGATAGCTATATGATACAGTCAACAGATTTTGTCGTGGTTGGGTCACTTCATTCGAGAGACAAAGGTACCACTTTGGCCGGTTCGCTTTACTTTTTGAACCCAAATGTGGGATCAAATTTAATTAAAATCGGTTGGGAATTAAGCGAATTATAGGTAAAAATGCAAAAGCTCCACTCAAACCTACCTTTAGGTAGGTAATAGGTAATATGTTTGTAAAGAAGCTACAATCACCAATATAGGTATATGGGTTTATTTGGGCTATAATTTAGAATGTAATGCAAATTTCCATTGCCGAATTGAAATAAACCAGAATAAATATTTTTACAAAACACGGAGTATATGACTTCAAGTGTTTGTTTTGTTGTGGGATCACAAACCAGGTGACGGTCCATGGGGGAAGGGAATGGCGAAGCGTCACGGGACACAAAAATCATATGGAAAATATTTAAAAATATTCCGTTGCTGCCTCACAAGGGGTGGGTGGGGGTCTATTTTGACGAAAATCAGCGTCACGTAGTTTATGAATGATCCGTATATTAAACAATAGTCAGGACTGTACTATAGATGTCTGTTGTGAATTAAGCTAAAAGGAAGCTGTCTCACAAATTCGCATTACTATTGAATACACCCGTTTTATATACGATCAAATTTGTATTATTTTAAACTATTTATTTAAGTTTTAACAATTTAATTTATTTTTATAATATACTATAATTAACAAAAAGTCATAGTAAAGCGTAGTCGTCGCATAGTCTGCCTTGTTTTGTTTAGGTAGTATAGTATAAAAATAAAGTTCGTAGTATATTAAACAAATAAAAGAAAAAAAAGTTTTAAATAACTTTTGGCTTTGTTGTCATGCACAACACTAATGAATCATTAAGTAGATAAACAAAACTTGTCAAATACATAAAATATATAATATGTTTTTGAAAACAACATTGAATGTAAGCCAAAAATTTAAATTTAAGGATTTCATAAAATTTGTTATTTCTTTCTTTGGCATACGATTTTGTGGTAAATCTAAAAATTTATCTTGTAATTGGATTAAGATAATGCTCTGATAGAATAACTTAATTTGTTATGTTCTTCATCAGTATTCGGAAACTATTTTAAAAATGATTGGATTTTGGCAGAATTCGTTTAAAACCGAATAAAATTAAACATTTGAACAATGTTCTTTGCAGCCGGAAGAAGGCATGGCACGATTATAATTTCTTTTTTTATTGAAAACTATGATTAGAATCGCCAAATTTTTGTATATAGATATAATTTCCGGATAGGTTTGTGCTTTTTATATACCGTATGGTACAAAGGGTATATTAAGTTTGTGCAAGCCGAAAATGTATGTAACATATAGAAGGAGTCATCGGAGACACCCCAAAATTACCTAAAATATGATCAAGGTGACTAGAGAAGTCGACTGTCTGTATGAACCCCTGATCTCAGAGATGGTAAGAGCTAGAGTAACCAAACTTTCAAATTAGATGCCATATTATTCCATAGAAGACAAGTTTATTTTATTTTTTCGATATCGGGGTTAAATTATATAGATCCCATAGGGGTGTTTTAGACGAACTCGAAAAAAAATTTTTTAGATGGATTACTCGTTTGTTTATGAAGATATAGTAATTAAATTTGGCATCCAAAACTTTTTTAAAGTTCCCAAGCACTGTACCAAATTCAAATGATCAAAATCGGTTGACTATATCATATAGCTCCCATAGGACCGATCGGCCAAAATAATATTTCGTTTTTTAATACTTAAGTAATGTATCAAATTTGAACAAAATCGGTATAGCTCCAATAGCGCCGATCTTTCAAAAAATAGATGTTTGAGCAAAATTTTTTGTGTTTTGTTTGTTTGTGGAGATATTAAGACCAAATTTGGCATTCGTAAGTTTTTTATAGTTCCTAAACACTAGTTCTTAATTTAATCAAAATCGGTTGACTTTATTATATAGCTCCCATAGGACCAATCGGTCCAAAAAAACTTTTTTTTATATAAAATTCTATGTGTTTCGTTTTTTTGTAAAGATATCTGAATCAAGTTCGGCATTCGGATACCAATGCACTGTGTCAAATTTGATCGAAATCGGTTGAATATATCATAACTCCCATACAACTAACGGTCAAAAGACAAATTGTTGCTTAAAAATTCTTCTGTTTTTGGTTTTTTATGGAGGAACCGGATTTAATGCAAGCTAGTGGTACAGAGTATCCCAAATTCGTCCGCGCCCGACTTTATCTTTCAAATCAAGTTAAAAGTTTGGAAAATTACTCAAAATTCTTATAATCTTGCTGTTATAGGTATACGGTATCACAATTTTAAAAGGATGCCTAAAAAATCGAAAATTATATAGTATGGGCTTTTGAGTTATTGACGGCATACCCACATACAATATGAAAGAGCTTTATTAGTTTGAAAGTAAAGGATTCCTTAAGAAAAAATATTGCGATTTGGCCTACTTTAATATGTATGACCAACTTCCCGTGTAACAACTTAAAGAGCAGGGGGATATTTGGCAGAAAAGTTTCCGGAATTTCTAAATAAAACGCAAAATAGTTAATTTTCTTCAATATTTATTTTATCTCCTCCAAAATATGCCCCCTCTGAAGCAATACACATATGTCAACGCTTCTTCCAATCTTCGAAACAATTTTTGTAGGCGTCGGCATGGATGGCGTTCAGCTCTCTCGTCGCATTCTGTTTTATGGTCGGTATGGAGTCTAAACGGGTTCCCCGCAGTGGCAACTTTACTTTTGGAAAGAGGAAAAAGTCACTAGATTTGCCCACATAATCCTCCACCACACCACGAATATCGAAGAAAACAATGAGCATCGCCTTGATTTTTAAGCGGCTCTGGCATGGTTTTTTCGGTTTCGGCTCGTTTTTTTCAAGACATTTGGAAGATTGTTAACTTTTTTGCATGCCGTACTCTTAGACCCATGTCTCATCACCAGTTATGAAGCATCATAACTGGTGATGAGACATGGGTCTAAGAGTAAATTCTAATCCAAACTTTATGGAAAGCATTCCATAAAGTTTGGATTAGAATTTGCACGATCCAGCATGTCCATCGCGATATACATCCGATACTCTTTTTGAAGAAAATTCAGTTAGATAGGAGCAAGCCGCAAATTTTTCACTAAAATCGGATGCCGGAACGAGGCGCGTCTTTTACGCTCTCCCGACCATCCTTAAACGCTTTATACCGCTCGTAGAACACACTCCTCATAAGGCTTCTGCAACATTCGGAACGATTCCGCACACGAAATGTCGTGTAACTTAAAATCTACCATACAAATATTTAAAAAATGTCCACAACTTAGAAATTCTCTAGGAAACTCGTTTCGGCCATATAACATATTTGTAATCAACTAAGCTAATTAGAGCCCATCAAATTCGTATAAATATAGCAGGGCTTAAAAGAAAAATTTGGAACATTTTGACTCGCCTGAATAAATGGCTTAAATTGAACTATTACCTTAATTGGTTTTTAAAGTTTAATCTGTAAGACATAAGATAGATATAGTTTAAGTTTTAAATAAAGTCTGTACATAACATTATCATACTCTGCGTTGCAGCCTGTCAACTTAATAGTATTGCCGAAATAACGGAACTGTATATACAGTCATGTCAAAAACATCGGACTAAACCATTGCAGAACATTTTGGATCACCTGAAGACACTAGACCTACACCAAGCGCGACAGGCACTGCTACCTCTTAAGTCACTACAGCTTATGGCTAACGACTGTGAGCCACTGGAGGAGATTTTTAAGCGGGTAAAATAAAAACTTTTTGTAAGCCAAATGAATTTGACATTTTATGAGCAATCGTTCAATAGATACAATACAAAGCTGTGGATCTATCTGAATGCACACTTGAAGAGAGCTCTATGAGTGCTATCTGTCAAATGATTGAGTACTACGAGGCCGCCAATGAGCTGGACATTTCATACAATAAGGAACAAATGACAAAGCTTAGCTGGAGTCAGTGTTCCTATATGGTGGGTCGTAGCCAAGAGCTGCAAGTCCTCAATGCCGATGGTAATCCAATATCAAAAAACGATGCTGACTGTCTGGGAAGTGCTTTGAGTACCTCGAATTTGCACACTTTGAAACTAGAACATTGTGGACTCAAGGGAGCTCCTTTAACAAATTTATGTAAGTAAAAAATATTCTAACTATACCAAGCATCATCTATTAATTTGGGGTTTTTTTTTTTTTTTTTGCAGGTTCCAAAATGTACAACAACAAGATACTGAGAGAGCTGTGGATTGGCTACAACGATTTAGACTGCGTCGATGCTAAGCACATTGCAGACATGATTCGAATTAATCATAGCATTGAACTGATCGATATCAGTAACAACAACATACGCGACGAGGGTGTCCTGTATCTGGTTCAAGCATTAATACTACAGTCAGCTGAGGTTGAACGACGCAATGGTGCTCCACTTCAACGTGCCAGAGCCATTGAAGACGATGAGTCCGTTTTGCCTATTGGATTCGTACCGTCAGCTAAGCTCAGTCCTACTGAAGAGTGTAGCCAGTTCTCCGAAACTGAAGTGATGACGGTTGCTAATGCTTCTAATGGCAGCTGTTCTGGCGGTTCTGAAATTAGTAAGGAAGTCGAGCAGCAAGTAGACATGGCTGCTGAACAGCTGGCTGGAACTAACTCTTTGCTTATTGAGTTGGAAATGGATGCAGATGACGATAATACAGAGGATACAGTGCGAACTGTTAGAGGTGGCAATCAAAACACAATTGGCCAATCTATGCTAGACAAGCTCCTATCGATGAACAGTGACAACAGTAACGAGGACGCCCCATCCAACATATCCAACGATACTTTGGCTGCTTGTGGCTCCGAGGATATAAGTGAGATTAGCAATGAGATTTTTGATGCAACAAATTCAAAAATTTTAGTGACGGTTAGCGGTGCAACAGCAGTTACAAGCTCTCAAGCTAACAAAAAAGGTTTAGATATCGCTGGAAACACGTCTGGACATGCGGTAGAGCCAGATAAAGACATGCAGCATTCTCCAAAATTAGAAGAACAGCAACCAAGTTTCCAAAGCGAACGCAACTTATGTGGTAATTATTCAGTTTTCATTCAAAGACAAAACAAACAAAAAATAATTGCTTACTTGCAGATATTACTTCGTCAGTAGATGCTAAAGCCGTTAAATCCAATGAATCCTGTGTACAGAATCACAAAAACAATAACAATAACAGCGCTGACACTTGCTGTGCCAGTGGTAACAATAATCAATGTCCAGTACCTGCAGGTGCAGCAGCAGTTGCTGGCATATATGAAGTGACCGCTGAGGAGAGTGATTGCATTAACGGTGCCGGAGCAAGCGGATCCCGACCATTAGACGTCAATAAGAATGCTAAAATTGGCGACGATTTCGAAGATACGCATAGTACAGACTCCGCCTTTGAGAGTGCGTCTGAAGGTGACATAAGCCGTCATCTGCCTGACGAGTTTAGCAGGCTTTCGTTATCGCTTGAGAGTGCGCGACTTGATGACATTGCTAAAGAAATGGCTATTGAAACTGCTACTATAGCCACCGAGTCTACTGAGTGCTTAATTGCTGAAGAGGCAGTGACGCCTTCATCAACGCCGACACCAGCAACGTTTAACCCCTTACCAAATACCAAAGAAAGCGAGGAGGTATTTGCAGCACCTAAGGTCACAATTGCTGCCGAATGCCTAACAGCGGTGAAGGAAAAAGAAGAAAGAAGTAGAAGTCCGTGCACAAGTCCAACGCCCACACCCCCCCCACCTTCAACGTCGCCGGGTGGCGCTAGTATCGGTTTGCGTCGCACTGAGTCCAGCTGCGCTTATCTTAATCAGTCCACGCGCAATCGCTCACAAAGCTCGGACAGCTTGTGTAGCGAGAACTCATTAGACGGCAGCACTAACTCAGATCACCATTTTGGCGAAAAGTTGACTAAAAATGATACATTGTCACGCCGACAATTGGTTGATACTTCAGACGATGGCATCAACAGAGCGCCAAGCGGACTTAAGGCACTAACGCTGTGGAATAACAATCTAAGCAAAGACAGTGGTCGCCACATTGCCGAGCTTTTGGAAAAGACTGTGTCCCTAGAGCTTCTAAACATTGGAAAAAATTGTTTATCCAACGATTTTGTGTGCGCCATAAAAGACAGTTTGACGAAGAACACGACGCTGACTACATTGGGATTGCAGAGTGCGCACCTCAGCGCCAAGGGCATTAAAACATTGGCGTCTATCCTGACCTTTGGTGGTAACAGCAAGCTGCAACGCATTGATATACGTGACAATAAACTAGAGGTGGAAAGTTTAAAAATAATCGCCGACGTACTTAAGTCCAATAAAATTATCACTCAAGTTGATATTAATGATGAACCTAAACGTCTGACGGTAAGTGCTCGTAAGCGTTGAGGATACTGCCGCCTATAAGCGTTTGTTATTGCGTGTTTTTCAAGACATATATCTAGTTGAATACAAATGTTTGTGGTATTAAAATGGAATGAAAATGATATAGTTATGTTTTCAAACGTCAATTAAAATCGTGCGCATAGTCCTATTATCACATTTCCCATTTTGTTTTTCCGAGCTCAGACTCACAACAAAGTTTAGCTTAGTAGGTTAACTTGTTTATAAAAAAGACGCTTGTATATTTTTAAACCTATTAATCTAAATCATTCTGCCAATTCGTATTTGGCAATTGTTATTATAACCGCAACAGGGACGACGCTAGTTCCTGCAAAAATTAAAGGTTAAACCTTTTTTAATACTAGTTTGTACCATTACATAAGTAATCATTTCTAAGGAATGCATCTTTTTATATTCACTTTTGAATAATTCAGCGAAGTAAACATTTAAACTTTTAACTGGGTAATGTATAATTTAACGTGAATAAAAAAATAGTGCTGTTAAAAAATATCTAAATCAAATATTTTTATAGAAATCAGATATTGGTACGCCATTTTATTCCATGAATTAGCACAGTTAAACATTTTTTATGATGCATTCACACTAAATAAAAACTTTTAAGATTATATAAAAGCATTAATTACACTTTGATTTGGTAAATAACTTATTTATTTTTTACTTAAAAAATTTATTTTACAATTATAATAACGAAAAAAATCTGTTGCAAACCTTAGTAGCGTTAATGTTGTTGTTTGATTGGCATACTGATTCGGCCATGCCGATTATTTTCATAGTTATATTTATAGTTGTGTAAACGAAGTATAATATTGCCATATAATTTAGTTATTTTGTTGATTTTAATTAAATCGTTTTCATATCGTGTTGTTGCCTCCATGTCAAAAGTTACCGATAGTGCCGATACTTAATGTTATACCGCCAACGCCATTGCCTCAGGAGAGCGTAAGTAGATCATCTTCAGCCATGTCTTTGTCTCTTTACTTTTCTCTGTCTGGCTTAAATGCTTGCTATGCAAATAACAATAATCACACTCGCCTGCTCTGCTCGCAATTGCATTTGCTGCATATTTTCAACCTCCTACCCAAAAAAAAAAATAATAAAAAATAATCACTGTAGCTAATTGCGCACAGATTTAGACAAGTATTATTTCTCAACTCGGTCCTAATTAACGGTATCCTATTTTTTTTTTTTCCAGATTGGAAGCGATGCACATATGGACTACACGCGTGTGCTGGGCACTGTGCGCTCGATGTGCTCACGCAATGAGAAGATTCAAGCGCAACTACTGGCGGAGAAGACGGCGAACGTGGGTGGTGGCAGCAACAACAGCAGCATAAGGTGTCGCGGTGGTTACTACTTGGGCTCCCGTAAGATTTCGCTGACATGTCACAGCCGTCCATTAGTAGACGCGGTAACGGGTACAGTGACTGGTGCACTAGCAGTAACCTCAATGCTGACGCCGGCTGCAAAACTGGAGTTGAAGCGCAAGACAAATGCTCGGTTGCGCTCACCGGGCCCTAGTCCACCCACGGTATCACCGTCCTCCTCGCCCAATCGCAGTCGCTTTCATGTGTCGCGCGTGAACGAGACAAGTCCTTTGACATCGCCGCTCGCACAGATGCCAGCTCAGCATCCGCCCACGCCGCGCTCAGCCAGTAGCTGCATGTCCATTCCGACAGCCACTTCACCCGGTGGCTCCGGGATACTGGGCAGCCAAAGCAGTCTTAATGTTGCAGCAACGCTTCCCACTTCTAGCTCCTTGCCTGCCATGGCATCGGTTACTTCTTCAACGCAGACCGTAAAGCGACAATCAATGTCGCCTCGCTCTCGCTTTCACGTTTCACGCATCTACGAGGATCCGCAAGTGCCGTTGTGCAATCGTCAAATGCCACCGATAACGCCACGCACACCACCGATTATTTTGCCACCGACGCCCATGTTAAAGTCTGCAAGAAAAGCAGCCCAGCTGGCCGAGGCAATGGAAACAGCTACAGTCGCAGCTGCACCTAAAACAAGCAATACTAATGTTATTGTAGTAGAGCCTGCCTTAGCGTCATCTGATATCGATAAAGCTCATCCAAATAGTACAAACATTGATGAGGATGTCGCGCAGAAATTGTCACCACATCCCACCAATTCACCAACATCATCAAGCTCATATTCCACATCGCCCGTTTCGCTAACGCCTAACTCAAATTCATCGCCAAGCTCAGGGTCAACTGGCAACAGCGTTACCTGCAGTAGCAATTCCACAGATGCTGCTGACTCATGCGGACAAATGCAGTGCGTAGCTGAAGCTCCTAAACCCTGTCCTATAGCCATTTTTGGGGACAATGATATAACGCTTACCAAAGAATCTGCTGCTGTAGTTGCGCTCAAAATAAAGCCAGAGACGGAGCCGGCGCGTGCACGTAAAACTTCATGGATTGCCAATCCTACAACTGTGGACAAATTCCTAACACTGTTCCAGCTGCGCAGCTCTTCGCCGGAGTCCAAAACAAAACCAGTTTCTGTTGCAACAGTCGCAAATAACACACAGAGTTAGTCATTTTATTTAGTTATGTACAGGGGCTAGCAAAATTGTATACATTTTATTTGCTTCCGTTCATTTACTGGCAAAGACAAAAATTCGTTGTAAAACTTTTATTCAGAAGAATTTAATTTTAAATACACAAAAGAAGTTAACTTTTTCTACTCTTGTTTAAAATGTACACAATTTTGCTCGCCATTGTGTATCCAAAATGAATGGACAAAAATAATAATGCAGGCTGGATATTGAAAAGATTTAAAAAACACATTTAAAAATCACAAAATTAAACAAATTTTTTTATTATACCTTCCAGATCCTACAGCAGCAGCAAACAGTACAAACATTTGTGAAAACAGTGCTCCAGGCCAGACTACACGCAAAGTTACGCCGCCAGCGTGGACGATCATGGGTATCAACAATACAAATACAAACGCAGTGTCAGGGGACACTGGCGGTTCCTTTTTGGATACAGCTTCTCGGCAACTTCGTGACTTAAGCAAACAAGTATTTCGTCAAAATCTTTCATTTAATAGCAGCGATGTAGCGATCAGTAATAGTAGCCAACAATTGGATGGTAATGCGGGAACGATCAACTCAAGCCCTTGTACAGCGACACCAGGCAGTACGGACACGAGTAGCCCAGAACTAAGTGCTGCGTACATACCTTTGACTCTAAAGAGGGAACTTAAGGAGAACATATCGCCAGAGCATACTATTAATGAAGAAACATTACATACACTACAGAAGCTACCGCGCTTAGAGGATGTGGCGTTAAGTGTCATGGATGCGGCCGACTTGAACGACATTGAAATTGTAATGCATAACGAGCTGACCGATTGCCTAGCACAGGCAGAGCACCAGCCACAGCACGATGATGCAGGAGGAACAACGCAAGCTTAGAAACGTAAGGTGCCTAGTAATATAACGCGTTCAATTGACTGTGTTGTGGTATGATAAGGCCATACACACACATCCGTCGACCAATGACGTGTATTCGTTTCCAAGGACTGCGCTCCTTCAAAATACCCCACCCAAAAATGTTGTCAAGACACAAAATAATGGATTCCCTAGCGAACCACTACACACAAACATATATACATACACACAGCAACAAGTATACAAGTCTTACAAATAAGTGTTTTATTTTTGGTTAAACTCTTTTTAAGTTTTACACTATGTATATACCTATATACACTATATATGAGGAAACAATATATACTTATGCAAAATATATCAATACATATATTTAGCGAGAATGGCTTAGAAAATGCAAAGAGAAACTTTCAAATTTAAATAATACGGCCAGAAATAATGTACGAGTATCTCCCTTTAAAGTACTTACACATAATAAGATTCAGCAAATTGCTAGCCTCAAAGAGTGGCAGTTGGAAACGTTGTAAAAAAATCTTAAATATTGCAAACCTTTGTACTTACTAACATATAAAAACTTCTGTTGACTTATTTTGTTATCTGTACAAAACAATTCAAACTTAGTTAATTAATTTTTGAAATTATTTTTTTTTTTTATTATTTGTTATGCGCTAAGTTGACAGTACAAAATTAAGCTGAACTGGAAATACCTATTGTGATGAAAAAAGAAAAAAAAAACTAAATACGAAATATTTACATAAACCAGGGAATCAGATCGTAACACATCTTCTATTGTATTGTTACTTGTTTTCAGAAAGTGAAAAATTATGTTTTTGTTTAATTATCTGAGCTTACTCATGTATGATTATTCAAGTTATTTGCCATCAGGATCCATTTTAAGTTCGTTTTGAAACAAAGAATCAGCTGTAGAATTTGAATACTTACAATTAATTAATCGTACATTCGTATACATACATTTGATAAAACCCAAAATAAATCCAATTGATCTCATTATGTGATATTTGTCGTAGTACCCAAGCGTTCACTACACTTATAACCAAAACAAATTACGAGTTAAGTAAAATTTGTACATAGAAAATACTGTTTCTCTAGTATACTACTTACTCGCCCCCCGAAACCGCAAACCCGAACAGTTGTATGTGTTTATATTTTCATAAATGAAATTTTGAATAAAAAGAAACCGCTCGACTTGTGAATTCCAAACTCTAGAGTTGAGTTTACAATTTTTGAAACTCTCACACTTTGAGGCATTTGCAGTTTGCTGAAATCACATTGCAACTAATAAAACATGAAGCAACTAAAGTAATACATAACATTATAAAGTATATACTATATACATATACATATATTTATATAAAAGAAATCTTGTTGACAGTGCGTACATTGTGATGTACAATCAACACTAAGCAAGATTAGAGCTCCTTTCAAAGAATTTGAATTTGAAGGCTTTCTTTTTATTTATTTTATTCTTTGTTTAAATATAAGTAGTACAAAAACTAATATTTTTTATCCAAATATATCGGCATTATTAGAAAAGCTGCCAAAAAGGAAAGCTCTTAAAAAAATGTGAACCAATTTATAAAGCAGCAAATTCATTGAAATTTATTTTTAAATATAAGTATAAAGTAATTGTACTTAATTTACAACAAAGCAAGTTAACCGTTGCTCACATATTATTAAGTGTTTATCACTTTTCGGCATATTGTAATTATCTTGATATATCTAGTGATTTATTTCGGAAAACGCAAAAAACTAAAAATTCTGTAATTTGTTTTAAGCATAAATAAGAATTGAAAAAAAAAAACTACTAAATAAACACTTAAAAATTGTAACAAAAAATTAAATGTTTGTTTACATGGATAAATGGATTGAAAACCTTCAGATTGTAGTAGAAATATTTTCTGTTTGTGTTTCACGAAGCAACCCACATATGCCCTAACTTTTCGGTTACACCGTGGCAAAATATTTTAAAGATTTATTAATAAATACAAAAGAATTTTAAATTAAAAGAATGGCGTACGTCTTTGGGATATTTTGTACCATCCAACCATTGCAATTAATCCGGTATATTGCTTAAGAACTTCTAAAGCTATTTTATTTGGCAAATTTGAATACAATAATTTTATAAACAAAAAAAAAATTTTTTATACCGATCCGTCCTATGAGGGCTTTATGATATAGTCAACCGATTTTAATCCAGTTTGGTAAAGTACTTGGAAACTGCTTAATAACATAACTGAAGAAACACCGAATTTTGTACAAAAATTGATTTTTTTTTGCCGATGTGTCCTTTGGGAGCCATATGATACAGTGCTTGAGACCTCTAAAAAGCTTTGGGCGTTCAAAATTGGTGCACATATTCTTTATAGGCAATTTTATCTTTATCCATCCAAAAATTTTTGTTTTTTTTTTTTAACTATATAATAAATAAACATGTCTTCCGGGAAAATAATAAGAATAAAAAAATAATAATAATAATAAAAAATAATAAGGCTTAACATCTAAAATTTAGTTACTCTAGCTCTTAGAGCATTAGGCACAGGGTATAAACATAGGGTGGGTCATCTGTTAATTTGTTTATTAATTGCATTTCATTCGTCCCTTTTCCAACAAATTTGGGAAAATTTATATATCATATCCAATTTTGAAACTACTTATTTATGTTTCAAAAATAAAATAATATGAATAATATAATATATAATAATAACACAAATAAGCGTGTAAATGCAATGCACGAACAAAAAATGCCATTCACTTGAAATTTGGTACAGATGTTCGGGAAGAGTGTACTAACACAAAAAAACAAAACAAATCGATAATCGAAAATACGTTGCCCGCGAAATTTGAAACCTTGACCTTACTTTTTGAACACACCTCGTATACTTTATGAGGTCTGCCACGACTCTATCTGCTCTTTAATACTTTTGCAAGAACTTATTATGCCTTTGGAACTTCGCTAAAGGGTATAAGAGTATAAAAAATAATTATTGTTTGATGTGAAAAAACCATTCATTTTATTTAATTAAATTGGATATGTTTTTATGCATATGACAATCACTTAACAAAAAAGAATATATAAAATTGAACAGTTAAGGTTTTTTAAGAAAAAGTAATTTGTCTTAGGTATAAATAAGAGTATGAAAAAGAGTGTTACATACAAAAATTCCATCCAATTCACCAACGGCTTTTGACAACTGTTGCTATTGGCAGAAGAAACAAAAAAAAAAGAGGGGACAGCATTAAAAAAAAATATTTTAGGAAAATTTCATTCATAAACTTTTGTCCATTTGGCGCTCGTGTTTTATTTTGCTTTTTACGAGGATGTTACCGGCTAATTCGTTGGGGGTTGGTTTTGGTTTATTGGTTACAAAACATTGTCCTGCGCGCTGTTCGGTAGCAAAAGTAAGGAAACGTTCAGAGCTCTAGCGCGTTTGGCGCAATTCAAATTTGTGCGTTCAGTTGCAGTTCGCGCGTCGTTCGGTTCGGATCGCAGTTTAGCGTGCAAGTGAGAATATTCAAAGCTCTGTTTTCAGAGTGTAAGCATCTTGATATACTATATAACTTAAGAGCAATGTCGGAAGCTCAGTGTGCAGACGCAGAAACAATTGCAATACAGTTGGAAGCGTCAACATGCAAAACAGCAAATCCAGCTAGAATCGGAGGAGTTAATAATAATAATAGTGCGCGCTCCAGTCGTGTCGGTAGCGCCACAAGTGCTGGGTCTTCCTCCAGCAATGCTTTGCAAGAACAGCGCTTTGGCTGGCATAAATATCGGCCTCAATGGATGCAACGATTTTGTACAGCCAAGTGGGCGCTTTTCTGGTTATGCTGGGGCGGCGCTTTACAAGGTAAGAGGCGCTGTGTTATTCTGTATTTCATAACGAAATCACAAGCTCATCTCGTCTTATTTAATTTATTTAAATGGAGCTGCCTTCATCTGCCCACTCGCATGTTTATTTTTTTGAATTTTTTAATCCATGCAATACTTTTTATTGGTTTTAAACTTTTTGCTACTTTGCGTGGGAAGCAATCAAGTGAACTTAATAATCACAATAACGTCTTTTATCTTATATCTGATAAGGATTATCTTTCATGGCATAGTTTTTTTTTTACTGCTTTTTGTTCAGTGTGTTTTGTAAGATTATGTTCTATTATGTAGATATATTAACTTTAGGTATGTTTCGTGTCTGGTATATTCTTTTTTTAAAACGCAAGCACGCTTGGAATGGATGTTCGAATATAAATTTTAACAATTTAATTGCTCCACATTCCACCGCCGGAGAGTTTCCTACTCTCACATATCAAAAGAACGGAATATGTAATAGAATAGTAAACAAACAAAATATCTCCTATCCGCAATCCTTTAAGTAATATTTAAAAATCTTTTTTTAAATAGCTGTCAATGTGCTTCGGGTGATTCTATACTGGTTAACAATATATTTTTTACTCTGCCTTTATTTTTGTGTGGAGCTTTGTCCTATCTACTGGGTGTTCTCAAATCTGATTTGCGTGTGTCAAAGGTTGTCAATACGGAGGTTTTAAGCCTATTGCGATGTGTTTGTGTGTATTGGTTCGTAAGATATACGCATTTTTGGGAATATCGGTTATTGCCATATATACAAAAATTGGTATTGTTGTTAATCAATGTTTGAGGTCCAACATCGTTTCAATCATTGAGAACAGGGAATGCCGTCTCCTAATCAATTAATGCATGATGTATTTCGATTGGAAGAAACTGCCCAGGAACGTGACGATCGCAATGAACGTGAAAGAATTCGGTTAAGACAGACCCGTATTCCACTAAAAATGGTGCAAGTTTGAATCGAGCTGCAAACTAATCTAAAAATCTTATATTTTTCCAGATAAGCTAGCTAGAGAATCTTATGATGTTCATTCACTTTGAGAGTATTCAAAAAGTTTGGGCAGGACAACGTCTGCCGGGCTCACTAGTAGTTAATAAATTGTGTTTTAGTTAGATTTAGATTTGTCTGGATTATTATTTTTTGTTGTATAGAATAGAAAGTTAATAGATAGATGTGCTACTTACAAGCTTTATCGTCAGGTTATCGCAGCTGCAGTGCCTAAAATATTAATTCAAGCTCCTGATATGTTAGAAACACCTTAGTGTCGATTGAAACTGCTGAGTCCAGAAATAAAAACAAAGTTTCGAAATCAGCATAGTAAAGATCCTCGAACTTGAACTAATACCGATTTGCTGAAAAGGTTAGTGTTGAGTTCTGATCCTTTTATATCCCGTCAATGAAGTTAATAAGCAAGTACAAATGAATTTAATTAAACAAATTTTTGATTTGTTAGAATAATTTTGTTTATACTTTAATATTATTATTTTTTCTTTTTCATAAATTCTTACTTAATAAGTTACTTTTTCAATTAAAAAAGGATTACTTAGTTAGGAATATACTATTTTTAAGTTATTATACAGTCACACAAATATTTTCATGCCGATAACTTAAAAAAAAACGCGTACTTGATAAAGATTCCTGTTAAGTTGAGGACCTGAAAAGTTCGCTGAAGCTTGAACGTCCTTTTTTGTACGTTTATGAGTTGCGTTCTGGATAATATATTTCTTCTTTGCTAATTCTATTTGAATTTTTAAATTTGTCATTTCATCACTATTTTCAGCCGTATTTTATAACACATAATATCTAAAAATAAGGTCTAGATTGAGGGAAAGATAAACTCAGACCAGTACATGTACATGGGAACAAAATAATCAGGAGAGCAGATCTAGTTAATGTATACGACGATATATTTCCTCCAAAAATAATCCATTTGTGTAACTGCTTGTATACAAGCTACAGTCCCTTTACCTTTTCAAAAAGCCACTCCCCAGTCATTTGCAATATTTTTGTACAATTTTATCACTAAACTTTCTACGTATGTAAGTTAAGACTGGCGTAGATCCATTTCATTTGCGTTTTATTATTTATTCGTACGAGATGTAGTAAAATATGACCAAACTGAAACCCCCAGGGACAAAAATAGTTTATGTAAATATTTATTCAAAACATCACATGTAGACTTGTAGGTCGCGTTGCAGTAACAATGGCCACTTTGAGCTATTCCCAGAATTTCTTTTAGACTTTGCGTAACCGGAAGCGAATTCGAGTGGCGAAATCTTTCGATAAAGTGTGCTTTAGAGACAGGCAGCCACCACAAACACAAAAATAAAGGAATGTACCCAATTCTGTTTTTACATGGTCTTGTGTTATACTCAATTTCATTCGTTAAGCAGGATTACTTTTAATTTTTTTGTTGTTACCCCAGCTAAACGTTTGGTATAAATAATGAATTAAAAGCCTTGGCACCTTCTTCATGTTACTTTATACAAATTAATACATCCATGGGTTTGAAATTGATTCAAGTCTGTCCGCCTATTTCTCAACAATTAGAAGAGTTGAGAGTTAGTTTCCAAAAAAAAATTTTGAAAGTTAACGCGAACAAGATGATCGCTTTAAAAACTTTTAAGAGATCAAAACGATTCAAAATATAAATGCGAACATTAAGCCAAAGTCCTAAAATGCCAGTGAAGTCATCAAGTTACCTTTAGTTTATAAGCTAAATTGTAACTATTAAATAAATAAATAAAATGAATGGGAATACAGATATAAAAGGATTTGAACTCATGTCAATTTCCACAGGATTTTTTTTAATGTGTGAAATGTCCATCTTTAAATTAAACTTTGTGTATCTAGCCCTTTTCGCACTTTTACGCCTAAAGGCGATGCTTGTGTAAACATCTTATCTCCCACTTTTACATATATTGCCAAACCAATATAGAAATAAGTAATAATTTAATGGATCCGAGGAAGCTCCAAAAAGAGATTTTAATTTTAATACTTATTTTTACACCATCTTTAATACAGATGATTAACACGACTATGAGAAGAAATGAAAGAAATATAAATCAGTAATCTAAAACATAATACACAAGTACACCCACTTTCCAAAGGGTACAGTATTTAAAGCATTCCTTAGCCCCCTACACATAAAAATTCTGAAATATTCTGAAAGTACACATAAATTAAAAGGTAACTATATTAATCAAAATTCATTACCCTTTCATAATAGAAACTCGCGTTTATTAAGTTGATTATTTTTCCAATCGTTTTTATTTTATAATAAATGTACAGGGTTCATTATCCTGTGGCTACCTATTTTTATAAGTAACTTGAAAAAAAAACACAAAAATTCCGATTTAGGGAAATTCTGGACACAGACTTTCGGCCACTAACTAAAATTTAACAAATTCTTCATAGCTAAAATTGTATTTATTTATTAATATTGGGTGTATAAATGTACTGCGATCCAGGTGGATCTATTGTACCACCTTCATGGCTTAGAGCTTTACCAAAAGTCCTAAGGGCTGCATGTATTGCAGTATTTTGTTTGAACTTATAGTAACAACGGTCAGCAGTGGGAGAATGTAAATGCCCAGGAGCTTGTTTCTTTTACCGGCGAGTGCCATAAATTCACTTAATATATGCAAAGAAGTTTCTTTCTCTATGCTACAGAAGCGACGTAGTCCACTTCCACTATTCCAATTTTGTTTAAGTGGCTGCGGAGCCTTCAATGTCAGAAGGACCGTCATGATTCTCACGGCCCTAGTATCTGCACCAATGAAGCAGTCGTCTTTTATTCTCCTCTATTCTAAGTAGGTCCCACAGTGTGGTTCAGGACCGATTACCGGTGTTTCTGCACCGGTTCTTGCAAGTTTATCTGCCTGCTTATTTCCAGGAATATTGTTGTTTCCTGGATCCTACATTATCCAGTGACGTTCGCACTCCTTTAACCAGCCTTGATGTAATCTTGGCTTTGCTTAATGCTTAAAGCTAAAATTATAAAGAAGTGGCGTTTCCAATCAGCTGTCTGTCATATGTGTCACTTGGGGCTAAATCCGGCGAATACGGTGGCTGATCAATGATATTGAATGAGTTTTAAGCCTTATAATCATTCACAGCTCTTTCGGCAACGAGCCGAGCAACGATGCGTCTCATGCCCAAATTATACATCAAAATTAAACGAGCTACTTCACGACTACTACTACGATTTCTGAACTCCTAAGTGGAGCATAGAGCCTCAACAATCAATTTATGGGTATTAACATTGACGTCATTCCAAGTATAATTGGCTTTTCGCATTTCTGCTTCGATTGTACGCCTCCATGTCCTAGCTAGCGCCCCGGGACGTCTAGAACTTTGTGGGTTCCAGAATTGAGAATTTATGCTGGATGTTTCTTTCCAGGATTCGCACCCGTAAAAGAGCACTGACTTCACGTTAGAGTTGAATATGGGAAGTTTCGTTTTCGTGGAAAGTTGATTAGATTTCCATATGGTATGAGGTTTAGCTCATGTCTTCGACAGTCTCTCGACCATCTTTAAAGACTTTGTACCAGTCGTAGCGTAGGCAGTTTATGTTATAATTTCAGGAAAACAAATTGTCAACATATATACAGTAAAAAGGGTAAGCAGAAAAGTTTAATAGCCAGCAACTCGTAATTTTATAGTAATTATAATACAATAAGACCATAACCCAAAAGGTACTAGTGCGATATACAAAGTGTGAAAATCGTAACCATAGCTTCTTTAAGAAAATAAAATATGTAACCGACACATCGACTCATTACCATGAGCTGAGGCTCTTGCATTTAAATATTTTTAGCTTTCGACACGGCTGCAAGCAACAGATAAGCGACTTCGGGTTAAATGGCAGCAGATCCACTTGGCGCAATGCCTTCTACACCCGGCTGAATAAAACTAAATTAAAAATTAATGCCAGCCCATGGCAGTCAACAGTCTGTGCTTTGCCTGAGGATGCATTAACCTCAAAAATCTGGTCCATTGAATAGTTTGAAAGGCAGCAGAGTGGCAAAGCTTAGCAATTTGAATGGGACAGAGCGCTGCCAATGGATATTCTTACGCTTCAAGATTTATAATTTGGCTACAAGTCTAAAGAACTACTATATAGAAGTAATTGCACTTTCCCGTTGCCATACATACTATGTACATATGTATGTGGTATGCATCTACTAAGTACTACCTATAGTACATACCACCTACATATAATTGGATGAACATAAATCAAGGAAATGTTAATCGCTGTTTACTCAACGCTGGTTTGTGGACGGCAGTCATGACGACAGCAGCCAACCAGCAGGAGTCATGTGGTTAATTAAAATTCACCAATCTAGCAATGCAAGTACGAGGGCTGACTGAAAAATAATCCGTCACGATTTTTACTTTCGGTTGTAAATAATTTTTAAGAAATAATTGCTGCCGAATTATGTTGCCCTCGGTGGCGTAATGGTAGCGTACTCGCCTCTAATACCGAAGGTCTTCCGAGTTTTCCGGTTTTCCGAGTTTTCAATCTTTAGTTTTTTGGCCAAAAAGTTAGTGACAGTGGAGTAAATCATATAGACAAAGCAGTACGATTGTTGGATTCGAAACTGCTTTATGAATAGTCCGGTCAAATTAGACATTTGAAGGTACATAAATTAACAGCAAGCTGAAAGTTTGTGTAATTGTTTACAACATAGTTAAAAATAACATCTGAAAGTTCCTCATCATTCCGGTGCCTGGAAAAATTTTTATTCGAGGTCAAAGGTCAAAAATCTTGAAAAAAAAATAATAATCTCGAATAAAAATTTTTCCAGGCACCGAAATGATGAGGAACTTTCAGATGTTATTTTTAACTATGTTGTAAACAATTACACAAACTTTCAGCTTGCTGTTAATTTATGTACCTTTACTCTTCTTTTTTGGTCTAATTTGACTAGAATATTCTATGATAATAATGCGCATCGGTTACCATCATTTAGTTCCAAAATTAAATATACAGATTTGCATAACTATGACTATTTTGAAAGTTCTGTTTTATTCAGTTCCTTACTAGTCTGATTACTTTTTAGAGTGCCCTCGTTGGATAATTTGACGACTACGATAACTATGAATTTGACTCTGGAGGCACGTACTGACATTAGCTTTATTCTAGGCCGTTACGGATTAAGCAGTGTTTTAGGCATTAGCTTTAACTTGCATGTGTACGCTTGAGTCCAGGTCTGTTCTGTCCAGGCCATTGATGCGAAGACATGTTTATCCAGGCAGCAGCGGCATTGCAGCCCTATGTCGTAGCCCTGCAATGGATACCACTGCTGCTGCAGATTACGTGAATGAAACCAGCATCTGTTGCACATTGTTTGCTGGTACGTGAGGGCGTGAACGAAACACTTCCGCTGGTCACTCGCTGTCACTGGTATGACTACTGTAGAAGTGATAACATTGCTGGCTGGGCAGGCAACCAAAATCAACGCTAGCCCCCAATCGTTTGCAACTGCGCGAGTGGCGATAAATCGCCAGGCAGCGTTCAACATAGTCCTCCTAATAGTCGGTGTGTGTTTGAGTTTGTCCACAAGCGAGCTCTACGGATACACTGCGGCACGTGACCAAAAATATTAATCAGAATCGTAGCATTAACATAAATCATTCGCAACAATTTTGAATTGTCGCGTTGCTTTCATTATTATTACAGTTTATGACATTTTATTTATTCTACGGGGCCTAACAGAGTTCTTCGTTTTGAACGCTCATTAAAACAAAGAAACCATGCCAAAGAAAAGGGCTAGCAAATATTAGACGAGTAAAAAAAAATAATTATTAAAATTGTTTGATAATTTATGTGTGTATTTTGCCCGACATTGGGATACCCTGAAAACCTTTTTTCAAAAGATGCTAATATTTGCGTCAAATATTGTATTAATAAGTTTATGTTTTCAAGCGTATTCCAGGTCTCTAGACATTTATACCCAACTATTAAAAGTAAAAAGTTTTTTTTTAAATACAAAGATATTAAATGCCAGACAGTTGAACAGAACCGCTACTATTCAATATAGTAGTTGACGAGGTTATGAGAGATGTATGCAGGTCTAGGCGTGGGATACGTGGAGTCTCACACGTCATTTGGAAGACCTGGAGACATTTGTCTCTCATCACTCATAAACAAAGTGGTATCCAAGCCAAAGATAATGATCGCGAGATCCTTGCCAGCAGAGTTGGACTCTCGATAAGAGCATCCAAAACTAAAGCGATGCGTCTCAACCACACCAGCCAAGGTAGCATAATCATCTGCAGGAACACTATCGACTTTGTCGAGGCGGATATAGAGAATCGTCTAAGCAAAGCGCCATCAGAATTTAGACGCCTATTTCGCATATGGAGAAATCAGCGAATAAGCAGAAGAACTGGCCGAGGATCTTCAATGCGAACGTTAAATCCATCTTGTTGTACAGCATCGCGACGTGGCTGGCCCCGCAGAGAATGATATCAAAAGTACAATCATTCGTCAACAAATGTCTTAGAATATGTGGGATATTCTGGCCCAACAGGATATCAAACGCGGAACTATGGCACTACACTAGTGATGTTCCTATCTGTACCCAGATAAGAACACGCAAGTGGCGTTGGATTAGCCATTCTCTTAGAAAAGACCGAAGCAGCATTGTCAGGATGTCTTTGGAATGAAACACCAAGGAAGCAGACGAGTGGGAAGGCCAAAGGCAATCTGGCGTCGTACAAAACTAAACGAATTGTCCCTACACAATATCAGCTAGGACACAGCAAAGCAAACTGCGCCAAACAGAGTCCGGTGAAGTTGAACAGAACAATAAAAACAAATGCAAGCATACCTTTATAAGGAGTGACTAAGGAAACTTGAGAGCAAATTATTAAGATCATGTACCTACACTTAATCTATTCCATCCAAAAAGTTTATGAAACTTTATTATAAAATTAATAAGAATGAGTTCAAAAATCTAAATTGTTGCAAGTTACCATGCAGACGAAATGTATATTGAAACATAATTGATTGTACCAACTTAAGCATTCTTTTTTTAGACTAACGAGGATTTGTTAAGTCCAAAACAGAAATTTTTTTGTTTGTACCACAAGCTTTGGAGAGCGTCCTCAAATCAATTAAAGCTAAGAATAAAGAGAAAGACAAAGCCTAGATTGAAAAAAAAATTAAGTCGAGACAAAATAGCAGTAATAAAATCCAATTTAAATTGTTGTAATAAAATAAAATAATTATTATTTTGGGACTTTTAGAGCTTTAAATTATATTTTAAAAGCATTTGGCAAAAAAATAAAATCATTTTCCAAGAAAACTGTTGTACATACCTCCATTGAAAATATCTACGCAAAATATGGTTGCTAAATTCATTTTCGTAGTTTCTAGTAGACTGGTTCTGAAATTGATTAATTTTTTCTTAATATAAATTTCCTCCCGCATACTTGCACATTGCATAGATGTATAATTGACGATTTTCCGAAACTTTTTGCATTTACAGATTTTAATTGTAACAATTTTTGAGAGCCTAAAGAAGGTTGGGTGAATGTGCTGTTTTGAGATATTTGCAAATAATTTGCAAATAATTTGAATAACACCATTTCCCATTTTGACTTTAAGCAGTCCTTATGCGTGAACCAATTAACCTGTCTAGTTTGATAGATAATTTTATTTGCAACAGTATCGACCTTTCAATTATGACTCTAAAAAAAAGATATCATGCAAAAACCGTACCAATATATATTTCCAGGTAGCGGTATTCACTCTCAAATACGAAAACTCGGATTTATATTAAAATAACGCCCCTAACGATCGCTGAAAGCTTTATCGATTAATTTTTTTTCTAGATAAAACTTTTCGTTTACTCTACTACTAGTCCGGGAGTCCGACGAAATATTTTACATGGTCTCGGTTCGCTATATCTAAATCCGTGTTTCAAAAAACCTCGGCACGGTAAGGCACCACTGTTTTTCCTCAAAACCTTGAACGTTTAAAACTTTTTTCAAATTCACGAGCCATTTAAACCATGGACTACGGACTTAGATTCAGCACTTCGAAATTCATAATGATAGCCGTGTCACATGAAAAGCTTAAACATTTTTTTTGTTTTTATTTTATATTAAAGAGCGAACCAGACCTTCAATAAGATCAAGAGGGCATAAGATATTTTTACAGACAAACTGAATTATTCGTCGCCTATATTTTAAAAATTTTAAAAACTAGAATATCGAAACTTGAAATTTGGGCTCCTTATAGTACTTTAAGTACTGGCAGGCCAAGGTCATTCTTTTCTTCTGATGTTTCCCACCACACATGGGTAAAATTCTGTTAAATTATATCAAACATCATTAGATTCGAATCACTAATATTGTCCAAAATACCTACTATAAATATCTATATATAAAAGAAACTTATGTTTTACGTGTTACGGATGTTCTCAAGAACGCGTCAATGAATTTCAAATTCGTTTCAATCATTGAGAACAGTGAATGGCGTATTGTGTGCAACGCATCGAGAGGCAAGTCAAAAATTGAATTTGTTGGAAAATGATTGGCACTGGGATCAAACTTTAGCAGATGCTGCTATTACTGCTCATCCATATTAAAACGTGTTCAATTTGCGATTATTTTAGCAACATGTTTTTCAAAAATCCACCATAATTGTGGATAAAATATCAAGATTATTCATCAGAAGATATTTTGTTTCGAGTACGTCAAGCAAAACGTAAGCCAGTGATGGAATTTACGCCGGAAGCTTATAATGAAGCTTTAATTCATATTGAAGATCTATGCTTGGCGATGGTTAATAAAGCATTAGGACAATTGGGAATGCCGTCTCCTACGCGTTCAATACATGATGTATGCGACGAATCAAATTAATTATCAATCTAATCGTACTGCCCAGGAACATGGAGATCGCAATGAACGTGAAAAAATTCGGTTAAGACAGACCCGTGAAGAGCGACATTCCACTATTAATGGTGCAAGTTTGAATCGAGCTGCAAAATAATCTAAAAACCTTATACATTTCCAGATAAGCTAACTTGAGAATTTTACGATGTTTATTCACTTTAAGAGTATTGAAAAATTTTGGGCAGGGCAACGTCTGCCGGGCTTACTAGTAGTATTATATAAGAAACCAAAGGTTAAATCGCCTTTGTGGCAAAAGTGTATATAAGATTAGCGGCGCGTTTAGAGTGTTGGTCTTGAAACTTGAAAACCCTATGAAAAATGCACCGCTGCCATTTTTGGCATTTTCTTTGGCATAAGACTCCAAATTTTTTTTTTTCCAAATTCCACTAGATGACAAAAAAAATCAATATTAAATCTTGAGGCAACCCCTTTACTGTGTTAAGTACCATATTTGGTGCAAATATCTTAATTTTTGGAGGTTTGAGTCAAAAAGTAGCATAAAAAACCATAGTGGACTGATAGTACAGCGTATCGCTAATAAGGCTATTCCAACTATTTTTTTAAAGTGCTGATTAAAAATTTGTTAATTATAAATTATAGCAGCACTAATAAGCAGAGTGTAATATGTTTAGTCATTTAAGTACAACATTTTTATTGAACATTTTAAATTTGATGTGCCAAAGCAGAGATTGTCACGTTCTAGCTCCTGAAACAATTTCCGCCGTCAACACTTGACTTGAAGGAATCTGTGATATGCACTTGAGAATCTAGTATGTTGCAACCCCTTTCTAGGACTAAGCGACCTCTGTCACATCTTTAATAGGAAAATTCTCCAATATTATGTATGTGCAATCTAAAGCGTAAATGACATGAATTTATTAAATTACTTTAACTTAATAAAAAAAAAAAAGGAAACAAGCAACACGGTTTCCTCCCACTTACCCCGCTCACACCCTCTGAAATACATTTTAAGTGTCCGCCGTGTAACTTAAGAGATTCTGTTGCTTATATGTCTATTATTGAAAAATAAATTGAATTTTTTCTCAAAAAGAAATCATATTTATAGCCACACAATGGACTTTGGTCGAGTACAGATGCCTGTCCGTCCCTTCAGCGTCGATTTTACGAGCTTTTTTTGTAATAGAAATCATTTTGTCGAACTAATATTTAATTTACAGCTCTTTTATCATAGGGGATTAGAACTTCACTTTCAGAGGGTGATGCTTAAAAATTGCACTAAAGTCATAAAAAAATGACTGATTTCGATGTTATGAGCAATTGTTTGGAAAAAATTATTTTTATAGACATCAATTGTCTAAGACCATTGTCAGGTTATTGGTAACAAAAGGTGTAACTTTTTATATCTTTTTCTTCTTGCTTCGCAGGACTTATCGTTAACGGGTTTGTTAATGTGGTTATATCGACCATAGAACGACGCTTTGGCTTGCGCTCCCGACAAACAGGGCTCGTAGCCAGTGGCTACGACTTGGCCTCATTCGCTTGCTTAGTTCCAGTCACGTACTATGGGGGACGCAAAGGCGCCTCAAAACCATGTTTTATTGCGATCGGCTTGATAATAATGGGCGTGGGTTCGTTAATCTTTTCGCTGCCTCATTTTCTGGTGAGCCCATATCGCGCCACCATTGCAGAAATCAATGTCTGCGAGCAAGCATTGCCAAATCAAACATCAGTACAGGTAAATTTCTGAACTAAGAATGCATCGAAATCTATAAACCTTCTAAAAATTACAGCATGAATGTGATACCCCAAACATGGCGGATAACAGCGATGGCGAGAATGAGACTTTAACTTGGACGGTTTGGTTCTTCTTTGCAGCGCAACTTTTGCATGGCGCCGGTGCCTCCCCGCTCTTCACACTGGGCGTCACATATATCGATGAGAATGTCTCAAAGAAAATGTCATCTGTTTACTTGGGTAAGTTTTGGCGGGTGGGGGAAAATGGCCGGGAATTGCATCAATGAAAAGACGCTGGCAACTCCAAACTTTCTTACTGTCTAACAACAAACGAAGTATCCATAGATATCAGCACAAACACAAATACAAATTAAACTTCTAGTAAATACAATACTTCAAGATGAGGAATACTAAAAAACAAAGTATCTGTTACTGTTAGTTGCCTCACACATGCATATTTATTCCTATTTGCAATATCGCCAAAAGGACTCAACTACAAAGGGAAATACACGACTATTGACTGTTTGCACAGCTAGGCTCTACTTCCCCACGTGGGGCTGCATGGGGGCGCATGCATATTCAGCGTCTGACCCAATTTTAAAGCAACCAAAATCATGGGGTTGTGATTCGCACATGGGATATTGCTGACTCAGATGTTGCTGACTTTGACTAGAAGATGCTGCCGAGTTCATGTCACCCAAAGGCTAAACAGCAGCGATGGCGCTGAAATTTATTGCCTCTTAGTAAAGTTTATCGTGAGCTAGACAGCAACAAAATTATCAAACCCGAAACGGTTATAAAATCTCTTCTCCTTCATCTGTCTTTGAAACAATTGAAATTTGTTTCGGGTGGTTTTGTTTTGTTTTCCTTTGCTTTTTTTTTTGTCAACGTGTCATTTGCTGTTTGAACCGAAAAGATAAATACGACACAAAACAAAGTTGATAGCTGAAGGGCAGACGCCTTGATCCCTGCCTTTGACTTGGACTTGAGCCTATGCGTGTTGTCACCCAAATTGCAATGCAGTTCAATAATAAAATGAATGATAAAATTATTTCGTTTTGCGTCAGCAAATAATATTAATTATAAACTTAACCAAATTGAATATGTCCCCTGAAGAGTGGCGTCAAGAGCGTTCCATTCAATAAGTGCATGCGACGAGGATTACTTTTCTTTTTCTTAAGTCCTGCAGATGCATAGAATCGGTTGTAATTTATTTACTCAGATATGCCGCGATTCTACCATCTTTAGTAAGTTAACCAGGTTTAGACATTTTGCTGATCCTACATTTTTCCCAAACTAATTCTGAGTCATTTTAATTTATGCTGTTGGATTTAATGCAGCCTATTAGCCGTTACACTGCAGAAGCATGGGTTGTGTCACGGACAGATGCATCTGCTCTTGGGGCGTTTGAGAGAAAAATTCTTTGTAAAATCTTCGGTCCCGTTCGTTGTGAAGACTTTGGCATACGGATGAACCACGAACTGTAAGAGCTTTACTATAGATGATGTACATAGATGTTGTCCAGCGCATCACAATAGAATGTATGTGATGATTGTCCCGTTGGTTGTGAGGACGATACGGATGAACCACGAACTGTAGGAGCTTTACTATAGATGATGTACATAGATGTTGTCCAGCGCATCACAATACAATGTATGCGCTGGCTCCGGTATGTTGTACGTATGGATAATGAAGTTCCAGCGAAAAGTGTATTCGAAGCGAATGCCGACGAAGGAAGACGAAGGGGACGACCACGACTTCGATTGAAAGATCAAGTGGAGGAGAACCTATCCTCCCTTGGTATTTCTAATTGAAGAAGGCGCCCGCAAAGCAGAGGCGCCTGACTAGAACTGTTAAGGTCGGCCGTAACCCAGAACAGGTTGTCATGGCCACACAATGAATGAATTAGCTGTTACCCTGTTATGATAAGTAAGCTGATTTTATGTGGCCTCTAATGGATTATTTCCCTACACTAATAAAGTTCCTTTGTAAGGGATTTTCGATGTTTCTTTTACTTAAAGACTTACTTCCGTAGGTCGAGTTCTTATGAAATTTCCCCCGTTGCTTATATTTAAAGGTCATAAGTACAGCTACCATAATTCGATGTGCAACAATTTGTTGCCTATTATTCTTTACTTAAATAATTTTGGTTGTCATCTTCTTGGAAATAAAGTTGAGTATTAACTCAGTTTTAAGGTGTTTTTAAATAGGCTTATATTTTAACAAGTTATTGGCTGATTCAAAGAATTTTTTATGAGAACGACCCTCTGAAGTGAGGGAATAAACTACCACATGAGTCAATTAACTTTACCCGAGTAAGGACGATGATTTAATTTCTGTTTGGTGTATATAAAGTATATAATATTATTGGTGATCTAATAATCGAGAGAGCTCTCGATGGTGTTGCCTCGATATGTCTCAATGGGTTGCAGATTTGGAATATAGCAGCCGAGAAATGCTGCCAAAGTATCCAGGTACTGCATAATCGAAACTTAGGGCAAATAAACCTTAATCTGGATACAGTAGAAGAGCAGAGCGGAAGCACGCTTGTACAATAGATGCAGTGACACAGGTGTCATAGCAGTGAAATTGCAAGGAGTCTTCTTTTCGCTAGGCCAATAAGGCGGCTTAAAAAACGAGGACTCGCCAAAACAATTGCTCAATCGAGTCGTTCCTCCACTCTATTTATAAACTATGCTGCCTATTCTTCTTTCAAAAAAAAAAAAAAAATGCCCCCTTCTTTCTAAGATGCATAACTAAGGGTAAAATTGTATTTCTTAATTGTCAAAAATTCAAAGTTGATTAGTCTTCAACCATAGAAAAATGTATTTATTTATTGGCTTAAATTGAACTAGCTAACGTCATGGTAGTGTTTACGCCTTCATTGTTCAGCTTAAAAGTAATCAGATACGTTTGAAGCTACCATTTGGTGTAATCTGTTATTTCATCATATTCTCTTCGTTCCATTACAGGTATTTATTACACCATGGCCATCATTGGACCAGCTGTTGGTTATGTATTGGGTGGACAATTATTGCTCATCTATACGGATTTCGTCACCGTGGATGCTGCGCAGTAAGTGATTAACTTCAGTATGGCTAGAATTGTAATGGTTGCTATAAATCGCTTGAGGTCACGGGAAAATACCTGCCGCCAAGTGACTTTAATTTTGCGCGTCGGGAGGGGTTCATATCTGTGAGATGGCTTGCTTGCTTATTTGTGCAAAACATTTGTTACCCGGCAACGGTAAGCTTGAATATCTCCAGAGACTAATAAAACAACATTTCGTGCTGACAACGTAGCAATAAGGTGCGAATGAGAATGAGGATTTGTTTGATTCGCAAAGTGTAAGGTTCAGAGCGGCGGGTCATATAGCTGAAGCAATAAGCATCCGTATGACTGTTAGAGGGTTCGAGTTGCATGGGTAAAATATAGGAGGCTTATTGTCAAGGTGATGCTATAAGTCATAATACTTGCGGCAAGTGAATCTGTTCCCTTGGTTTCAGCCAGTTCAGAAATTATGTGCAAAATATGAAAAATATTTTTATGTAGCTTTTTACAAGTGTAGGTATATAGGTATATTGGAAAGGATAAATTTAAATGTTCTTCATTTGTTGATTGGGAATTTTTTGTGATGAAAATAGAGTTAAATTAAATAATATAATGTAAATGACGTGACCATTGAAATATGAGATAGGTCTGTTTACACAAGAGAAAAATGTATTTGTATTTTTTTGAGTGGTAACTTTTACTTGGAGGCAGTATTAAATTGGTTAATAGTGATAATTAATTTTTTATGTACTCTTGGTACTAAGCACATCTTTTACTGCTTCATTTCCTATAAATTTAGTATGCTTTTTTTTTTTTTGTTCTATCAATAATTTTTTGCCGGTGTTCTATCAATAATTCAACGACAGGTATTTTGAACTGGAGTCAGTTACGCAATTTTCTTAAAAGAAAATTAGTCATCAATTACAATATACAATCTTGGAACACACAGGAAGTGTAAATTATGAGTTAAATTTTACCGAGGACAGACTGGTTAATTTTAATTTTTTTTTGTCTTATAATACAAGAAAAAAATTGGTGACAATGGAATAAGCCAACGCAAGTTCCAGCTATTCTAGGCACTACAGCTCTCTTTTTTACATCATCTCAGTTCCTTCTGGATGCATTCGATAAGCCGGGTGTTTGCAACCATCTCCAGTCTTTGATTTTCATTCGATTATTATAGGCACTTTTCATTATGCGTCTTTGTTTTCGCATCTTCTCGAATCGCTCTGGAGGCATATTATGAGTTGGCTCAGTTTGCTTTAGAGTCCGTCACAAATGCTCTCAGGACCTCGGGTGGAAGTACGCCCTCTGTCGACGTGGTGTACCTTTGGCAAAGGTACATTACATGCTCCGGGTCTTCGTCGCACGTTTTGCACACCGGCAAAACGCAATTTACTCATGTTTAAATTTGGTGAGGTATTTTCTATACCCCCGTGACCAGTAAAAAACTGCGTTAGGTTAAAGTTGAGTTGGCCTTCCTTGCGATCCATCCATGCCTTGATCCTGGGGATAAGCCGATGTGTCCATCTTTCTTCTCTTTGCCATATTGGCATAGAGGCTTCTCTCTCCGACCTACGGACAGCTGGCGAAACTGTAGCTCCGTTCTCCAGGATCTCTCTGGCAAGAAGATCAATGGGCACCATTTTAGCTAGTACTAGTGCTGCGTCATCAGAGACTGTACGGATACGTGAATACGGCGTGTTACCGGCGATCTGCTTGTGAGTGTACACTGAAGGAAATTTCGCAACAAATTCAAAGGCACAGAATAGTCGTGAGCTTATATTACAATTTTAATTACCCAAGAAAATCTCTAGCTCACTAGCTTTAGTTGCCAAAGTAACTATATCCTTAAATAAAGCGAAATTTTGTACAATTTTCGGCTTGCTGCATGTGCGTCTGGCTGGCGCCATTTGCTGAAATAATGGAAAAAGTACTCGGAGCAAGAAGAGCCATAGCCTGCCCACCGCTGTTTATTGCTTATGAATTAACGAATTAGTCCTTCTATATTATAATGTACCATGTAAAAATCCTGCGAGTTATTGTTGAACAGTCTGTGGAATGGCATATACGTTACCCTGTAAAAGCCTTTACGCCAATGAGCTCTGTCGACAGTTGCACGACCAAACTTTGGACGAAAGGATGGCAATTGCGTAAGCCGTGGGATAAAACTTGTGAATTCCACTCGATTACAGTTCGTGTTAGGTTCGATTACGTTTTTTAATTGCATCATATACTGGAATTTGATTGGTTCGCGCTCGTCATTTGTTATGGTTTGTGGCCAGAAGATGCAAAGTAAGATGAAGAAGGCTTGGAGTGGTTGTTTTATTCCATGTTTCACAGCCATATACAATGGTCGATATTATATTTGATTCAAACATTTTTAATTTCGTCCGAGTCGAAAGATGATTCAACTTCCATATAGTCTGGAGGGATCCAAACGCTTGACACACTCTAGGTAACAGAAGTGGTTGACATCATCTAGCGCCCCAAAGTTTACCATAAACGCGCCACAATTACTCGTTTGTAAACGTATTACCTAAAGTTTGCCAACATTGATCTTTAACCCAGCCAGTGCTGCTCGCTCAAGCACTGCCTGTAGCTTTCCTTATATGTTATAGTAACTATCAGAAAATAGGCATATATCCTCTGCATAGCCCCTTTTCAACAAAAAAAACGTCCCAAGTTTCTTAAATTATAAATAGAATGATTACAAAAGTCTGTTTTAGACCACATATCAAAAAAATCTAATACACATCAACCTTTGTTCCTTCAACAGATTGAGTTTGACAAGTCATAGTAAGGTTTGGATCGGTGCTTGGTGGATTGGATTTGTGTTTGCTGCTGTGGCATGTGTATTAATAGCTATACCCGTCTTTGGCTATCCGAAAGCCATACCTGGAGCTGAGAACTTACAGTTGGCCAAAGTCTCTGAAGCACACATGAATAAGGATAATACCGACCTAAGGAGCAGCAAGACTGCTGGATGCTTCGGCGATTTGCCGCGTGCAACAATGATGCTTTTCAGGAATCCAACATTTGTGTTCTTGAATTTGGCCGGTGCCACAGAGGGACTGGTTATCGCAGGCTTTGCTGCTTTTCTACCTAAGCAGATTGAGAACCAGTTCAGCATTTCACCAGTTCTGGCCGCTTTACTTATGGGACTAATCACAGTTCCAGCTGGAGGCGGGGGCACTTTTCTTGGCGGCTATTTAGTTAAGAAGTTTAACTTGACCTGCAGTGGCATCATCAAGATGTGTCTATTAGCCACTGTGGCAGCCACTTTTTTTACCAGCTGTTTTCTTCTTTCCTGCCCCAACATGGGTTTTGCGGGCGTAACGGCAGCATATCCTGGAAGCAATCGTTTTAACAAAACACAAGCGCCACATAGCTTGAAAGCAGCCTGCAATGCCAATTGTGGCTGCAGTCAATCAAATTACGATCCTATTTGTGGCGCCAATGGTGTTATGTACTACAGCCCCTGCTATGCGGGTTGTACTGAGGAAGATCATGTTGGCTCCCTTAAGCAATACAGCAATTGCAGTTGCATTGCCAGCGGAACTACACTAACACCTGAAGCAACCAATGTCATGTGTGAGTCCACTTGTCAGAATCTTCCATACTTTGTTGGCATATGCTTCGTATTGATGTTGTTTACATTTTTGGCCACGATGCCCGCGCTATCTGCCACACTGAGGTAATATTCTGAGTGTTGCATAGATTGGATTACAATTGGTTGATACCGATTATTCCTTGCAGATGCGTGCATGATGAGCAACGTTCTTTTGCTTTGGGTATTCAATGGATAAAGGTGCGTTTGCTGGGCACAATACCGGCGCCTTTAATTTTTGGCGCCTTGATTGATGAATCGTGCATATTGTGGCATGAGTCCTGTGATGATCAGGCGGAAGGTGGCGCTTGCCTGGTATACGATAATTTTTACATTAGCAGGTAGGTCCAAATACAAAATAGTTCACAGATTATATTGTAAGTTTACCATTATTATAATTTCAGATACATGTGGTTATTGGCATTGATTGGTAAACTGTGCTCAGTTGTTTTCTTTTTGGGTGCCTGGTGGTTTTATGTGCAGCCAAGCAAATCGGAAAATGATAAGGAAACTAAGGACGAAATCTAACACGTATAATTTAATAATTTAACAAAATATTCACTGCCACAACTCAATTCTTTATAATTAATAATAATTCTTTAAAATTATAATTACATTTTTTAAATATAGTAACGCATGTATGTTAAATCCCATTATAATTGAAAACTATTTATATGCTCCCATCTTTAAATATAAGTTTAATCAAATAATTAAAGGAATGTTGTAGTTCTTCCAATACTTTTTTAACATTTTGTCAATTTTCAAATTGACTTTTGAATATTTTGATAAAAATCTATTTTGAATGCACAAGTGGGCGACTGGAAAATTATTTTAGAATCAACGACCCAAAGAATCAAAATCGCTGAGCGCCTTTTACGAAAAAAATTTGTCTAACCTAAGGTACGTATATTTATACCCTGTACCGTATGGTACTAAGGGTATATTAAGTTTGTACAAGCCGAAAATGTATGTAACATATAGAAGGAGACGTCGGAGACACTCGAAAGTTACCTAAAATATGATCAGGGTGAATAGAGAAGTCGATATACCCATGTCCGTCTGTCCGTCTGTCCGTCCGTGTGAACGCCTAGATCTCAGAGATGGTAAGAGCTAGAGTTACCAAACTTTCACATTAGATCCCATATTATTCCATAGGAGGCAAGTTTATTTTATTTTTTTGATATCGGGGATAAATTATATAGCTCCCATGGGGGTGTTTGAGACGACCTCGACAAAAAAAAGCGTTTTAGATGAATAATTCGTTTGTTTATGAAGATATCGTAACGGAATTTGGTATTCGAAAGTTTTTTATAGTTCCCAATCACTGTACCAAATTTGATCGAAATCGGTTGACTATATCATATAGCTCCCATAGGACCGATCGGCCAAAATAACTTTTGTAAAGAAAAATTCGCTATATTTCGTTTTTTAATAAAGATATCGTAACCAGATTTGGCGTTTGGAAATTTTTTAGACCACTTAAGCAATGTGCCAAATTTGAACAAAATCGGTTGACTATATCATATAGCTCCCATAGGTCCGATCTTCCAAAAAATCGATTTTTTAACAAAATTTGTTGTGTTTCGTTTGTTTGTTAAGATATTGGGACCAAATTTGGCATTCGTGAGTATTTTATAGTTCCTAAACACTGTACTAAATTTAATCCAAATCGTTTGACTAGATCATATAGCTCCCATAGGACCAATCGGTCCAAAAACACGTTTTTTATACAAAATTCGATGTGTTTTGTTTGTTTGTAAAGATATTTGAAATAAATTTGGCATTCATATCTTTTTTAAGGTATTTAAGCACTGTGTCAAATTTTATTGAAATCGGTTGACTATATCATATAGCTCCCATAGGAACGATCGGTCAAAAACAAATTTTTTGCTTAAAAATTCTTCTGTTTTTGGTTTTTTGTGAAGAAATCGGACTTTATTACAAGCTAGTGGTACAGGGTATCCTAAAGTCGTCCGCGCCCGACTTTACGTCCGCCATTTTTTTATAATGAAAAATTTGTCATTATTACCCATAAACGTACTCACAATTCTTGTTTAAAGCCTTAGCCTTCTCTAAATTAAATTAAAGCCTGCTTTTGCGGAATTTAGTCGTAACCGCCAATCATTCACTACTGATTTTCTTGAAGGTCGTTTAAATCCATAATCAAAAATTTTGATAAATGACAAAGTAAGAAAGTTATGTTGCATATTGTGGGATTAAGGCATGCTTGGAACATCCATTGGTTGAACTTTGGATATCGCATAACTTTTGCATTGCTCAAAAAAAGACGCGAGATGATTGGTGGAACAATTTTTAAAAAATACAGCGTATTTTTTTTAAAGGTTCACAACTTTGATTTGGCAATACTGGTTTATCTGACAACCCATTTAACAGCTGATAGTTGCTTTTTGTTGAGTTTGGTTTGACATTTCATTATAGAAGACTTACACCAGAGCAACGTTTGAAATCTTTTAAAAAATTTTTATGAAAATAATGGTTTCGTTCGTCAAACCTGTTAAAAATTTTGTTCTTCGATGAAGCCCGCTTTTGGTTGAATGAGTACGTAAATAAGCAGAATTTTCGCATTTGGAGTGAGAATAGTCCACAAGCTTTTTTCGAAACAACAAAATATCCACACAACCTCAACCTATCCACGAATTTCTGTTTGGTGCGCTTTTTAAAAACGATGATGAATGTTACTGTTAGCGAACATTGGTGTTGGCGACTTCATATATATTAAGAAAATATAATTATGATTTAAACTTGTGGAACTCTATAAAAAAAACACGTTCATAAGTTTATAATAGGCGCTCGAATCATTACGTATAGTACTGAAAACCCAAATCCAGCAAAAATTGTTCGCAATCGAGGCACTTTGAAACAAATAGTCAGCTGTTTCTTCGAAATATACGGTCATGTCGCCAATGTTTTACTGAGCAACGTAGGACGGCCAATGAATAGTATAAAACCATACTTTTACTATGTAGAAGTACACAATGGAAGAAACCACGCATAGCCAGATTTTGGACAAAAGTCCACCAGTAAAAAGTTGGCACTAAATGCTTATTAAATATGATTTTAGCGGTTTTTAAATTTTTATGTATAGCTTTCGCGACAATTTATAAAAAAAAATTTGCATTTACTACGATGCATGCAGCTACGAAATCTTCATTCACTTTGTTATTTATAAGAATGAATTGCTTTAGATAAGCCCCAACTTCCCAGAAAAATAGTTAAATCTATATTTCTGGCCAAAATCTGGGCCCACAGTGCAGCGCACTATGGGGCTTTCGGACACTTTTTGGCTTAAAGCTCAATAATTTTTTTTAAAATTACAATTTTTTTTGCTTTTCTTTTTTTAATTATTTAATTAGATGATAAAAAAATCGATTTTAAATTTTGGAGCAACTCTGTTTTATTGGGGCGCAATCAAAGCCAGCTGATTGTACGAGGTGTGTTCAAAAAGTATCGCAAATTTTGAAATTTCGCGGGTTACGTATATTCGTATTTCGGTACTCATGTCTCTTACTTATGCCGACAAGCTCGGCCATTATGAATGTTCACTTAATTGCTGGCAGCTGCTTTGCTTTCACGTGTTTTGGCTCGTTTTGGATTTTTACCTATTCCAAAAAAATGGATCAAAGAACCTGTATCAAATTTTGTGTGAAAAACGAAATTAAGTGCGCGGATGCAAGTCTTGCAAGCTTCGGGCGTTAGTTCTCCAATATTTAGCTTATGATATTTTCGATTTAACCATTATTATGAAATTCGGGACAGTGATTGGGAACTCTAAAAAACCGAGTTCCTTATTTTTTTATGATACCTTAACAAAGAAACGAAAAACAATGAATTTTTACCAGAAAACGTTCTCTGACCGATTTGTCCTATGGAAGTTATATGATATAGGCAACCGATGTTGATCAACTTTAGTGCAGTGATTTGGCACTATAAAAAACTTCCAAGTGCCAAATTTGGTTACGACAATCGAATTATATATCTAACACTTTTGGGGTTTTTCGAGGTCCTCTGAAACACCCATATGAAAGCTATATAATATGTTCCCGATATCCAAAATATAAAAGCGCATTTAATCTGAAAGTTTGGTTGCTCTCTTACCATCTCTGTGATCTAGGCGTTCATACAGACATACATACGGTCATGGGTATATCGACTTTTCTGATCGTACATGTTGATCCAACTCTTCATAACAATTATACATACGTATTTTCATGAATTAAGAAAAATTGATCGGGACCCGGATCAAAGATTTCCCTACGGCCCTGTCAGCAGTAAACACAGTGTTGCAGTGCCCAGTGCTTGTCGGAAACATTATAATTTTTTTGCACAGACTTGGCTTCATCGAAAATTACTTTAATATTAAATGTCTCCAAATAAATAGGCCACAATTTGTTCGAGCATGAACAACTTTTGTTGTATTCGACCCATAAGGTCGACTGCTGTTTACTTTCATTATTCGTTACCTGTGTAGATGTTATACAGTGCGTTTGAAGCACCGACACGAACATATTTTTATCAAAGCCATCTTTCCACCCAAAATAGTGTATATGCTTCTCAAACTAATACCCATGGATGCCTTCATCTCACGGGGTGTCAAATGACTATCTTGCATTACCAGTTCACGAGCGGCGTTAATGTTTTCCGGAACAGTAACTGCAACTTTCTGATTGCCATCCTTGACAAATGTAGCATTATAAATTTTGGGTTAGGTGTAGTGCAGTGATGGGCAGTCTCTTAATTTACATAACTCGCGAGGCTTTTGCAGCTAATTCTGCCGCAGCGTAGTCGGCTCATGCACGGTCTATGTATGTGAAATATCTCACGAGTTTTTGCTTGCTATCTTTATCTCGTGCGCCTTTGCTTACTGCGCTGCTTACGCACGCAAAGAAACGTTTGTTTGCATGAGTTTTGCCCATCACTGATCTAGTGTGTACATAACTGCAGCGATTTATTATTGGGACTATGATTTGGCCATAGATGGCGGTAGCACAACGAACAGCTGCTTGGTAATAATTTTTAAAGTGTGCAAACAATTTTTGAAATGAGACGTTAGATGGCGCTAGTGTACTGACCAAGTACATTATTAATGTTGTCCGAATTTTTCTTTTTTCAAAAAGGCTGAAGATGGCGCTTGTACAGATTACAACTCTGTAGTAGTCGGACTCCGTATTATGCTACTTGTAGGTAGGTGGCGCTTTACACGGTTCATAGTTTTTGATGCTGAAAACCATAAATTATATTCGGAGTTCCTGAACTGAAATTGTTCTTAAAGAATATCTTTGTACTTAATTCCAAAGGAATATAATCTATTTGATAGATTTTTGAGCAGATACAAAGATTTCTTCATTTTTGCCATTTTTGTACAAATTTGAATAGCACAAAAAAATGCTTAACCTAATATTACAAACGATTTCTCAGAAATTTGAAATATAAACGTTTTAGATTAACAGAATATGTTTGCAATATGATTAATAGTATTGCTAAAATAATAAATAAATAAAAAACAAACAAAGAAACAAAAATTGTGTTCATGCAATCACATCAACCAGCTTTTGTTGCTCTAACAAATGAGTCAAAAAATCGGTTCACGAATTGTAGTTCGCAAACAGCTGTCGTTCATTGATTTACTTTTCTTTGTTGTTGTCCCATTCGGTTTTGTGGAGCCACGCAGTATCAGTATTAAACGAAATGTCGAATGCAAACTCAGCTTGTTTGTGTGTAAAAAATTAAAAGAAATTTTATGTTAGTTGTGTTTTGTTATTTGTAAAATATACAACTCAAATCGAAAGTGCGTGTGTTTTTACCAAATTATCGAAAAAGTGATAATATAAAAATATATGTTTAAATCATGTGCAATTATGGGTCAATCACCCAATCACATCAATAATAATATTAAAAAAAAACCAATTTGAAAAAATGTATATGCCAATTTTTTAGACGTGTTTAATAAACGATTAACCCAAAAAAAAATATATATATATATGTATCTATAAAAGGTAAAAATGTGTAACACAGCAAAAGCGAATACCACGCAAAAAGAAAAAACCCAAAAATAAAGAAATCACTAAGTGATGCAACCAAACAATGCATTTCACACGTGTACATATGTACCTACATATGTGTGTATGTGTGTATTCATGTTAAAGAGCAAACCGAAAACGGACTGGAACAAAAACAAAACAAGAGAGGGAGAGGGAGCAATCGAATCGAGCGCATAAAAAATGCTCCACAAAAAGTATCAGCAGACATCAAGAAATAAATGAAATATGAAAAGTGTGTAGAGAGAAAATGATTTTTTTAATCATTTATCTACCGACCACATCTTCATATATGCACCTCTAGACATCTGTTTGCAATGTATCTTCGTGTTTAGTCTGGCCAATATGGCCCTTTGCCCCCCACTGACAACCTGACAACAAACAACATCTAAAACTCGCTTTGCTCCATAGTGAAACAAAAAAAAACTTGACTCCGCAATGTTTTGAAGTTGTTAAAAATATGTTTACCAAAAAAAGTCAAAAAGTTAAAAATCAATTTTCGCATAACTAATATGTATTATATGAATTTCGTTAGACTTTTAAGAGGCCAAGCTTTTGGCCATTACCACCTAAATTGATATAGAAATGGATATCACTATTTTTTTTTCGTGTACTACGACGAGATTTTCTACTTAATTATATTTTGATAGAAATTAACTAATGTTGCTAGCCGAGCATGTGCCAAGACTTTTTTAACTCACTGTGTATGTTTGTATGTTTTTTCCCGTTGACGTATCTTCATGTTTAGCTCTCTATGTATGTTATTGAGAAAAACGTCCCCTACATCGCCAACGATTTTTCTTTAGTGCCATTGCTGTCACATTTTCTTGGACTTTGTTGCTTTTCAATTGATTTTTTTTTTGCATAATCGTTTTAAGTAGACTTGGGAGCAGACAAATACATTATAATTACTCGTATATAGTATGTATGTGGAGTATCTCAATGTGACAAGTAAACAGTTTTTAAGCCCATATTTAAATCAACATATTTATGTATTCTATGTATATTTGTGCACAATACACATACATACATATGTAATAAACTGTTTATGTGCGTATTATGAAGATTTTACCTAATGAATTGAAGCACGAACTGTACGTCACATCGCCCGGCTAGCTCAGTCGGTAGAGCATGAGACTCTTAATCTCAGGGTCGTGGGTTCGAGCCCCACGTTGGGCGCACATATGAAAATCTTTTTTTATGTGTGCTTACCACATATTTTTGTATATCTAATTTATTAATTGTCTTTGCGGGAACAAAAAAGGAAAGATTTTAAGCTTCCAGCTACAGGTTCTCTTATTCAGCATAAAAATTCTTGATTTATTTGAAGAGACTGAAAATATTTACAAAGAATTATTTTATATATTAAAATTAAATTTTAAATATAGTCTATTCCACTTTCAGCTTGATAACAAGTTATAGTGCGTCATAGTCTGACCAAACTTGACGGGTTTCTTGGATTTGTTACCAGTAAAAGGCGTTGAATAAGTTGGGTGCCGCCATACCAAAAAAACCAAAAAAAAAACAAAAACAAGTTTTCTGCTTCGTTTCTATGCTTAAACACTTGAAATAAAACTTTTTTTAATGTATAAAATGGCAATATGCTTTTCTAAGTTTGTTGAAACCTGGGTTTGGAGTATTACATTTAGATTTAGTAATAGAAGCAACTGCTTTAGGAAAGTGTTTCTTATTATTCGATTGAAATTTGACTTTCGACTTGTGTCTACCAAGTATGATAAGCTTGTGGTTTTAAAAACTTTCAAATGTACTTTAAAAGCTTTATTTATCAATTCTGTGCAAAACTTAACTGGCAACTTTTGGGATAGATTTCTTTAGATTGAGATAAGTATATTTTGCATAAACTGCATAAAATATTTTTTAATTTTTCTTGTGCTCTGTGAGAAATAAGTTGAGTTTTAAGTTGCGTTTTTAAAAAGCATTAGTTAAGGTCGTTTCCTAACATGAATTTGCAACAACAATTAGCAGCAGTCGCTTGACAAACTCTCTGCACGTAACAAAGACCTAAAAATCAACATAATAATAAACGCGATTCGCTCACGGGTCGGGTCTAACGGTGTTTATGTTGTTGTATCTCATTGGTACCATTCCACTATCCATCCACTAAGAAAACGTAAACCGGTTTTTCATAAGCCCGCCTGCTGGCTCGAGTTTCTCATTGGAACGAATCATTCAGCCACTCTCAAAACATGTGTGCATGGTGATCTTAGATTTTCTCATTTTGGCGTAGTGTAAAGAATTACCTATTGAATACAAATATCAAAATACGTTCTTAGTTCCAAACTCTACAAATATTCGATATTTATTCCGTACAAGAGAAAGATTTAGATATTTCTTTTTTTTTTGTTTTACGCAGTTCATTGAAGAACTAGTTGGAAAAGCAATAATTAAAACTGTGTTATTCTTTCAAAAACACATTCTATAGGAAGGTTTGTAGTATGTGCCAAGATAAATATAGATATCAATTTAAATGAATCGAGGTAAATTTTGTGTATACATATGTTTTGAAAAACTTATTTCAAATCAATTAAATTAACGAAACAAAAAGGAAATATAATACAATAAAAATAAAATTATAAGTTATAAGTCATGGAACTAGTGACACATGAGAGGAAACGAAAAGTAAACCGATATGTTATTACAAATGAATTGACGTATATTAACTAAACAAATCAGGGTCAGGGGGATCTGTCCCATGCTTGTCAACATGTTAATTTTGAGACTGGATTGAGAATACTATAGCCGTGCCGTGCACTCGTAATTCCCAACCGATTTGTAGAATCTTTTCATCCAGCGATGGGTAATGGAAAAGCTAAACAGTATATATGAGCTATACATAACGTATTATTATGGTAAATTTGGAGGACCTCGACATATTAGCTGTTAGCTCGTATAGTCTCCGAGATCCTTTTGTGCATACAGACAGTAGTTTTTAAAGCATATATCCGAATTAAGGATTAGGCGCGAATGTTAAGAAGTATGCTGTAAACGCTGTAAATCCATTAAGAAAAAGTCAATGGCTTCGTTAGTCTATATAGACTACATAATATATTTTCTATCTTGTGTACAATAATAGGGGGTGAAATAAATTTACTTTTATACTGTGAACCTTAGGGTACGGAGTTTATTAAGTTTGTATCAATATATATGTCTTTTTTTGGAAGCAAACGTCGTAAAAAATCGGAGACAATTTTCAGGGTTCAGGAATCTTCCGAATGACAAAATCACATTTAAGCGTAGCAGTGTTGGTAAGCTGTTGTTCTCAATCTTTGAAGACTGCTCGAATCCCTGATTCAATACTGAGTCGACGAAATTTTTTGTTTTCTCAATTCCTCAAAGTCGGCCATGCTGAGCTTTAACGTTCGTTTAACACTATATATTTGCTGAATGTATCACAACTTATATCGACATAAATCAACAAACTTTTGATAAAATTTAATGTCCTGAGCTCTTGTAATTTCTGAGATCTACGTACTTGTAGAGACGGAATTGACGGATTGACGGAAGGACACGGCTCAATCGTTAACCGATCTTTTGCTCATTATTTTCACTGTAACCTACACAAATCTATAATACGCTTATCCCTACTGGAACAGGGTATAAAAAAGACACTCTCAAAACTTTTGAAGCTTTCCAAGCGTGTCGCATTCTTTGTTGTTGTTTCTGTGACCAATCATAGCATGAAAATGTGGAAAAATCGATTAAAACAAAGCAAAACGATGTTATGCGGCTATTCAACCAAATATAATTCTAGATTCTTGTTTTGACTGGATCTTGAGTGCTTTCTCTAACTGGGTTCGATAGAGAGTTTTTAAATTATACGCAAGTACGCAATCCAAAACTTTTACAACTTTTGATTTGTTAATTAATTTTGTGTGCAGCGAATGGACTTTTAATTTGAAGCTACCGAACTGCACTACTGCTTAATTACCTTGTTGTTTGTTTTGCTTTCGGATTTTTCAATTTGTACCAGTATTTAGGCTAAAAACAAAAATATAAATTACATAAAGTGTAATTTTATGCAATCATATTGTTCAATAAAGACAACACAGTAAATACTCAATGTAAGGCATTTAATATATAATTAAAAGTGCATTTATTTCATTATTATACAAATGGGGAATGTAAAAGAATAACATTATATTAAAAGTTAAAGAAATGTAGAAACAGTCCTACATTTTATTTATTTTTTGTCGAGAACTGGTAAAGCTGTATTTCCATATAAAGGACTTTGGGAAAAACCCTTTCTATGGAATTTATTTGCGATGATAAAAAAATTTGAAATTGCGATCCATTTTTTTTTTAAATAAATAATGACTATTGAAATTACAAAATTTTAGATAGTATTAGTAGTATTCAATGGCGTAATTTGAAGAAAAGTTTCAGAAATAAGTTTAGCATAAGACTCATGCTAAGGCTGATTCTAGCACGTACTATAATTATAATTAGGGTAGGAGCTGTTTATAAATAAATAGCAAAAAGAACTTTTTATGAAGTGGGAAAATTCTGCACTAAATACAGTACCATACTGATTATTAGGAAATTAATATTATTTTTAGCAAAAAATCTGTGGTACGATTTGTCAGAATACGAAATCTTTAGTTCCAAATAACAATTCATAGTTATCCTGACTAAAAAGATCCGTAGCAGGGCAGAAGAGTGGTAAAAACTTCAAATGCAAACTTGGTGACTTTAATTAGTTTACTGATTTCAGACTACCATATATTTCTGACAGACTTTTCTTTATAAAGTTAGCTTTCTTAAGCTCCCATAGAAAATCCCACGACTATGTACGTAAAGTTTATGCCTGCTAAAAATATATGTAACATACTAAAGGAGACTTCGACGTGTCGGAGACTTCCCCAAAATATTATACTCAACACAGATAGATACTGACTAGAAAAGTCGATATACCCATGTCCGTCTATCGGTCTGTCTGTCGGTATAAACGCCTACATCTCAGAGATGGTACAAGCTTGAGTATCCAATTTTTCGCATTAGATAGCTTATAATGTCACAGGAGACAAGCTTATTAAATTTGTTTGATATCGGGGTTATATGATATAGCTCCGTTAGGGGCGTTTTAAGGGATTCGTTTTTTTGTGAAGATATGGTAACCAAATTTGGATTAGATTCTTGAAAATTCCCATATTATGGATAATGCTTCATCTTAAAACATCATACATACTACGAGAATGCTCAGACCTTTATTAATCTCAAAGTATGTACCTTCGGCAAATTTTTATTACTGTGTTGTTATTTTCATAAATATTGCTAGTTCTTTATTATTTTTTATGTTAAATAACATTACACAAAAATATTACTTTATCAACAATATTTATTAAATTTAAACAAGAAATAGCTATTGTTGTTACAAGGGAAGTTGTCTTTGTATTTCGAGGGAAAAATATTTGCTTTTTTATACTATATTTAAGTACTTCTATTTATACTAAAAAATGCGTTCTTTTTAAAACCTATTTTGCAGATTCATTTTAATTGCTGTTGCAACAAAACATTCGGTTTCAAATCACCAAATAGTTGGTCGATTGTTGAATACTTTTAAATCATAATGCTCTTTAAAAATTTCGTTAGCTGGAAAAGATATGCGAAGTTTGGCATCATCTGAACGTGTGAGTTTCTCGAAAATAATATTTCCCAATTGGTAATCCCTTTGTATTCTGAATACAAGCAGTGTGGTCGCAGTACTATTTTTCGGAAAAGAGAGTGCTGGATATCCAGGCACCGCCTCGACTGTATTTCTATGGATTTGCTAGTTTAATGCTTATGAACACGCCCAAGTCCCACAAAATTCGCCTACCATTCATCCTTAATTAACAGTCTCATTTTGGGTTCCAAAAATTGTAAGAAAACGTAGATCCAACCCTCTTGAAATTTTGGATTTTCGTTACTCATTCTCAACGGAGAAAGCTAGTTCACAGTTTTTAGTCAGTTACTAAATATAAAGCCGAAAGTTGTATACATTTATTTATTCGTAGCAAAAAATAAAACAAAATACTTTTTATTATATTAAATATTAAACCCAATTACCAAGTCTCATCTCTGCAAATGCATGAATATAAAAAAGAGTACGTGTCCCCGACTATTTGAAAACCTCAATTTATTTAATTTACTATATAAAAAAAAGTAAAATTGTAGTGTAATTTAAAAAACAAACATTTTACCTGGGTAGTCGTCGCATGTCTGAGTTTTTTGTTTTGTATTTGGGTCACCGTAGGGCTTGTTGTTGTTGTTGTTGTTGCTTTCGTTATTGTTACATTTGAAAGTGTGTCGCTATCGCTAGAAATGGGTGCGAGCTTGTAACCTAGCTAGAATCCTCTCTCTGATTAATAAGCAAATGCAATTTGTGAATTATCTTTACAATATTTATGAAAAATCTACAATATATTTGCATGACACTTGTGATTAAAAAAAATATAAATTTTATTGTTAAACTTACATGGACGTCCGAACATCTGATCTGGTCTTTAATTTATTTTGTTTGCCGGAAGTGAGCGATAAGAAATCATTGTACAACAGCAATATGTTAGTTATGAATTAGATAAATTGGCATACACATCTAAATTGTAAATTTTATAGTAGATCAGGATTTGAATTCACTAAGCGGTCGCCAGGTGCAAACTTTTATTTTGCCGTGCTGGCAAGTTGCTTTCTATATAATTAACCTAAACATATTTATAACAATTGCATCAATATTGGACTAAACCGGCGCTGTTGCTCTAAATTATAAATTAGGGGACCGCTTTCTTCTTCTTTGGAATTTGCATGCACTGTCACTATTAATACATATTAATAGGACAACCTCTCTTAAGTAAACTTAAAAAAAAAATCGAAACAAATTTCTTATTAAAAAAAATTAAAATTTTTGAGTTTTTTGAACGTGCTTCGTAACAACCCTTTAGAACTTTATAATTTAGCCCCGGGAGTTTTATTGCTCTCTCTCATACCAACTTGATCATATTCTTTTGTCCTATTGAAAATATTGGAGGTAGATACATGGTAAAATAACGAGATATGTATGTTGAAACATCAAAAGCTGTACGTAAGGATGCTTCATTTGTATACCAATTTTTCTATAAACTGCACCAACTACACAAAAACAATCTAGAGCCTTCAAATTGGACGTCTATGTACCGTCTCATTACTCACGCCATTCGTTTCCCTCGAATTCCCACTGTTTTGTTGACTTCCATTTATCTTATCTTTACAAAATCAGGGGTCCAGGTATACGGAATGACAGATGTGTGTTGTACTTGAGTACAACCCCTTGCAAGGGGAGGTGAAATTTTTACATTTGTGGCTATAACTTTTGTTGTATTTCTCCAATTTTGTTAATTTTTGACTTAGAATTTTTCACATCCCAATTCGATGCGGACCCCCGCAATCGATTTATCGTGTTTTCTCCTACACCCCTCAACATATCAACATGATGTCTACACAATATACTTTAAATTGAATTTTTGACGTAACTCTCGGTTATTATCACAATCGGTACAAATTTGCAGAGCTTGGGAAATTCTTAGAAATATGCAGGAATAAAATTTTTTCGAGAAAAAAGGTACAGGGTACTGTCGGGCACCGCATCAACTATGTTACATTTTTTTAACTTCCGTAACAGGGAAACTAAATTACGTTAGTTGTTTTTTTTTTTCTTGACATGACGTACATTACACTCATTGAATGTCAAGGCATCTAACGATTTCTATCTAAAGCTAGCCGCCTTAAGCGGCTTTCGGAAAGAGCCGTCCTCATCTATGTGCGCCGCGGTCTTCCAGGTTGGCGGCTGCCTTGCGTGTTTTATTGGGTTTATTGCGTAGGGTGGGGCCGAACCATTTCCGTCTATTTAAATGGTGCTTATTAGCTCACTATTGGTGATCACAAGAAGGTGCGCGTTTGAAATAAAATTTGGCCAAAATATGCGGTAAATTATCCGCTTGAAGCTGTCGCCTAATTACATCTGGCACCAACCAGTTTTTGGAGCAATACTAGCATCACGCAGCAGTTGAAGAATTAAAGTTTCGTGCGGAGTGATAAGTTGCGGAAACGGCATACTTTGAGCAATTTGAGAAAAGCCTTTTCGCTTCGTTAATTAGTGCAGTAACATATATAAAGCTCCTCCGTCTTTAGTAATTAAGCTTCCCAAATAGCAGAATTCCTCTACGTTCTCAATTGTTATGTTCCTATGTTACGTTATGTCTGATGATGCTCGTTTGGAGGCGCATCATTTTTGTTTTTCCGAAGTTTAGCTTTGGCACCTATCAGCGTGTGCGTCATATAGCTTCTGGTTCGGGCACCATTGCAGGCCATCTGAAGCTTTCGCGTTTGTATGATTCAGGGCGCTGTCCATAACCAGGAGGAAAAGGATCGGCGAGAAAGCACACTCTTGGCACACGCCTTGCGTTATTGAAAATATGTCGTTGGACTTACTCTTGCAGCTAGCTAACAACTAGCGTAGATACAAGGTGCCGTTATTGCGGTGACGATCTTATCGGAGACACCGTATTGTAAGAGTGTTTTGTAAATCGATTCAATGTCGGTTTGCTTACTGCGAAGCTGCTTCTCAATCAGCTGGATGCAGTTAAGAAGCGTGATTCCACGCCAGTTACTACATTGTCTGAGGTCACCTTTCTTCAAATTTGTCGCTTTAAAGACTTATATTTTTTAAACCCTGATTCTTATAACAGTAATAAATGCAGAACAATGAAGATAGACAGAAGTGGAATTCTTGACATCATTCGAATCCCTCGCAATTCATCTTTCCACATTCACCTAGGTATAAATGGCTACAATTATTTTTATCGTTTAAGAAAAGGACTTAATATCACAAAGAATATTTGTCATAAGATATAATTTATAAAAGTGTTAAGCAAAAAAAATCGAGCTAGCACACATACTCCGCCAAAAGAAGTAGACATTATACAAAATAATATGTGATAACTTGTTAAAAGTTAAACCTTTATGTTGCCATCTCTCAAAATTTTAACAACAAACATTTGTGGTGAGTTACTAACAGTATTTAGCGTTATTTATATGTAGTAATATATATATAAAATATAATATATATATATATGTATATATACTTTTGTATGGGGCCAAATAAACGTTCTGGGGCTCATGCTGATTTTGATTCTTTGTGTCATTCGAAGCAACTTTGCCCAAGAAACTATGCGTCTAAAATAAATTTCAAGTTTGCCATTTTTTCAAAATAGATTTTTTCAAAATAGTTTTTTCAATATGTTCCAAAATCGACTAAGACATGGCATTTTGGGGTCAGAAATCCATTTTTGACAAAATGTTGCGAAAATTGACGAATTATTTAACTATTTCATAATACTCAAGCACTGTAACGAATCTTATGAAAAATGTTAACCTATATTATATATATTTTTACTATATAATATATCTCCCATAGGACCGATCGGGCAAAAAACGTTTTTTGAATAAAACTCGTTGTGTTTCGTTTGTTTGTAAAGAGATTAAACCCAAATTTGGAAAAAAAGGTTTTTTGGAGTACCGAAGCCATGTACCAAATTTGATCAGAGTCGTTTGACTATATCATACAGCTCCCATAGGACCAATCGGTTAAAAAGTCATTTTTTTTTTTTATTTTGGACATAATTCGTTTTGTTTGGTTTCTTTATAAAGATGATAGATGCTTGAGATTTTATTTGTAAAGACTTTTAAACATTAAGATTTAAGATTAAGATTTGCTTTTATTATTACTCTGTTTTTTGCTTTATGAGGTTTCTTGTCTAAGTCAAGTTAGCATTACTATTCTTATGTACTTTTGCATGCATGTGCGAATTTATTTTTCGCCGTAAATTTATTTTTAATCGCTAAGAGGTCGGTTGGGAGGAGACACTTTCTCAAACTAGAAAATTGTATGTAGGTATTTATATAAGCTAAATGCTATTTTAGTATTGGGTCACTTGATTTGTGTTTGGGATGATGTTTTGTGGCGCTATGACGTGGTTATGTTATGCTATTGTTTATCTTTCAAGTTTAAGTAATTTATTAAAAAACATTTCATTAATCTACAGTTCCATCAGGATATTCTTATTTACCATAAGCTTAGTCTTTAATATAGCAATAAAGTGTCAGGTGTCTCTAGTTATATCATTGTTTAATTGCAGTTATAAAATGGATGCAGCTGTAGAAGTACAGAGGAGTAAATAATAAGACCCATAATGAACATAATTCTTATATTTTTACTGCGAATGCAAATTAATCACAAAACTAATGACGTCAAGCAGCAGTAGTGGGGAAAACACAATCTTTATTTTTAATATGTATGTATAATATATAGTATAAAACTGTCATATAGTAGATAGACTAATAATGATAAGAGATTTTAGGTACAAATTTTAAAATAGAACCGACTACTAAACAATTTATAAATCTACAAATGTATTAATGCTTTCTCATATTTGTACTATACTTTAACTGATATGAATTAGTATTATTATGCATAGAAATACGACATTTTCAAAACGAAAAGTACACTAATTTCACAAATATTTGACTTTTCGCTTAATTTTAAAAGTTGATTATCTCTAAGCATCAAACATACTTAAGGGAACTTGTCATGCTATTTGCGGTGTATTTATTTATATTGTTAACTATCCGTTCAATTCGGATCACGTAGGGAGATTCTTTGTCTTGTTTGCCTTTTAAACGTTCATTGAACTTAAATCTTCGAGTAGGCGACTGATGCAATTAATGTGTAATAATGTCGGACTGTCTGACCTTACATTTAGTTTTTATAGGCACATCACATCATATATTAAAGAAAGTAAATGGTTCAACACTTTAAGTGTCCCGAATCGCAAGTCACGCTAATTAAAAATGTATATTTTGCTGTTTTCCATCGATTATTTACTTACCCCAATTTTTGTCTAAAGTGACTGTTTTTTAAAATATTTTTTGCTCAATTTTGGTATAGAACTACTCGTTAAGGTACTCAAAATTAAAAAACAATAATCGTGAAAGATTTAAAGTAGAGCGTCACAAGATATATAGAAACTTTCGATAGCCAAATTTGGTTATATGGGAATAATGGCTCTAAAACTTTTGAAGTTTTTTAAAGTGCTCTGATATACAGGGGAAAAACCCCGATATCGAAAATATGTTTGTAGAATTTTTATATTAAAAGTATGCACTGCATAAAATAAGATTTAGCCACAGTATCTTTTTCCAACGCATTCTAACGAGTATACATTTAAGCACTTGTTTCGGACTAAAATGGTAAAGGTCATTTCAGTGCAAAATTTTTCAGCCATACTACAAAAGAACCAAATAAAAAAACTCGTTTTTGGGCTCTGATACAATCCAAACGCCTAACTTGAGTTTGAAATGTCCAAAAAATTGTGCGTTGAATGTCTCATGCTAAAAGCTGGTTTTTTGTTTTATTTTTGTTTTTGGAATTTACTTTTTGTTTCAGACCAATTACTCATTCACATTCAATGTACACAGTCGATTCATTTTAAGAATTATAATGTAAAATAAAAAAAATAGTCTTAAGTAACAAAAATGCAAAATGCATAAAAGTATTTCACTCTTACGTGCTAAGTGGGCCCGTTAAAGTCGATAATAACAAGATACAAAATATATTTCATTGGACATATGAGGGTAACTTGTTAAATGAATGAATGTGTAAGCGAATCTGAAGAAACTTTTGGTTTTTGTCCTGTGTTTGCCAATGCTCGATATGACCCATCTAGCAAAAGAAAATATCTTCTAAAAGAATCAATCCATATACGTTTCAATCGGTCCTGTTGGGTTTAAACGACATATGTACGAAATTAACGGATACTGCTTTGGAACTCTAAAAAGCTGTCGAATACAAAATTGTACGTAATAAAACTATGGGAGCCGAGTGATTTTTTAAGAGGTATAGTATTTGATTTAAAAAAAAAAACAAAAAATTAAAAAATATTGATAAAAACTTTATTGGAATCGATAGAACGATCAATATACTTTAATGCTTGAAGATGATTTCATGCAAATGTTGGGCGAAGCTCCGCTTTAGATGGCCCATGCCCAAGGTCCAATTTTGGCACACTCTCTCCAACATATCGACCTGTATTTCACGAATAAATGCTTCAATATTGGCTTCCAGTGCGTCAATCTTTGCTGGTTTATCCTTGTGGACATGAGCCTTAACATGGCCCCACAAGAAATAATCGAAAGGCGTTAAATCCCAAGATCTAGGGGGCCAATTGACGGGTCCCAAACGTGAGATAAACCGAAGACGATTCTTAATTGGGCCATTGTTTCGCGTGCCGGTTGGCATGTGGTACCATCTTGTTGAAACCACATGTCAGGCATGTCCAATTCTTCCATTTTGGAAAATAAAAAGTCGTCAATCGTCTTGTTTCAATTCTAAACTAAGCTAACGCACCGTACGAATTAATACTGGTCAAATTTTTTTTATCAGTTCAGCAAAGCATTCAAAGAAATTATCATTGTTGTTGTTATTGTAGTACAACACTAATTTTTTTTTCTAAAATTAAGAGAATAAAATGATCTTTCAGAAAAAAATAGGTTTACATGTGTTATCTACTTTAGTATTGAAAATATCGTCAGTTAAACATTGCATATGGTTAAAAAAGCTTGCCGTACGAATTAATAGTGGGCTGGGCTCGTAATGTCCAATAATGTAAACTGGGTTCAAAATTTACTCACAAGCTTCCGAATAGCTCCCTCAGTAGGACGACCAAACTGCCCATAATTTGGAAGAAGTGCGCGATGGACTTTCTTAACCGAGCATGAATTTTGATAGTAAAATTCAATAATTTGCAAGCGTTGTTCGTTCGTGAGTCGATTCATGGTTAAATTATAGACCAAACTGAACAAGTTGGACACTGACACAAGACACGATACACGCGTTATCTGCCAAAAACAGTGTTGCCAAAAAAATACCAGCAAAAAAATCACCCTTTATAACCCCGGTATCAAAAATATAAACTTGTATTGATTTACAACTAGAAAGTTTGGTACTCTAACTCTTACCACTTCCAAAATATAGGCGAACTAAATCAATTTATGGATATCTTGGTCTACCACCAAAATTGGTGAACTTTTTTTTTTACTTTTTGTTAGAAAAAGAGTCTACCATAAAAACCTGTCAAGGTGATTGTCAGTAGAAAGAAACCTCTTCACATCTTAAGCCGAAAAGCTGCCAATAGTGTTGGTATAGGGTGTAACAGGCACTATGTTTCGGATCGCTCTTCGCTTCACTGCTTCTCGAAGATCTTACCGGCAATAGTGGCATACCAATAGCTACGCTGCCACCTTCACAGCTCAGCTCAGAGTCATTGCAGCTACTACGCCACGTCACCTCGTCAATGTGATGACAGATCGTTATACTAGGCACAAAATCTATCGAAATGAACATATGACCATAACTTACAAATCGATTATCCGAGCGTGTATCGTTAGAAAGCTTCTACAAAAACTAGCTTTGAAAAGTATTTTCGTTTGAGTCGTGTTCTATTCGTTATTAATAATACTAATATTATATATAGTAAATCTCTGATTAGAACTAAAAATAATGTGTTAATTATTTATGATTTAAATTGAGAGCTCTTTGAACAAACGTCAACAGCTGGAAAAGTCATTTAAATTGGTTCAGTAAAATGCGCCATCTAAACTGCGATCTTCAGTAGCTAATTAACTATTTTTCAAATGATAACAGAATCGACATAATAGTAGATAGACGGATAGGCCGAACAGAAACAACTACAGATCGTCGCGGCTGCTCTGTCATATAGTATATAATGTCATTTTGTAAAGTTTTTTTTTTTGTTATAGTCTGCTTCCTACAAAGTACATTTGCGCAAATACAAATAAAAATAAAAAATACAATGTATAAACAATTACGAAAAAAAGTGTATAAACAAGCTGATAAGACTGCGGGCATTTGAAAACTAAACAATTAAAGTTATGGCGTTGTTCCTAGACAGAGAGGTTTAAGTAAAAACCAGTTTCTTGCATAGCTCTTAGTGTTGTGGCATAAAATCATTTACGTTTCTTGGATTTGAATGTGTAGGTGATGCCTTGAGTAAGTTAATAAAAATAAAAAGACGTAAACCTTTCATCAAGGACGCAAATTGTTCTGAAAGCCACACAATCTAGTTGCTATGTACACAATAAGACGAAATCTTTTGTAACTTTATTTCAAATTGATCATCCATTTAATTAATCATATTATAAAAAGCTAAAGCGTATATTCCATTGGAAAAACTAAGCTTATTACTTATCAGAGCTTCATTTTTATTGTATGTAATTTCTCGATTTATAGCTTGCCAGAATCTTCTGTTTGGATGAACATACAATGTGAGCCATTTCGTGGTCACCAATTTTATTGTAATTACTTGGAATAAATGTTTAAAACTGAATGGGGGACCTTAGTTTTTATACCCTGTACCGTATGGTACAAAGGGTATATTAAGTTTGTGCAAGCCGAAAATGTATGAAACATATAGAAGGAGTCGTCGGAGACACCCCAAAGTTACCTAAAATATGATCAGGGTGATTAGAGAAGTCGATATACCCATGTCCGTCCGTCCGTCCGTCTGTCCGTTTGAACGCCTAGATCTCAGAGATGGTAAGAGCTAGAGTAACCAAACTTTCACATTAGATCCCATATTATTCCATAGGAGACAAGTTTATTTTAATTTTTTGATATCGGAGATAAATTATATAGCTCCCATATGGGTGTTTGAGACGACCTTGACAAAAAAAAAAGTTTTAAATGGATAATTCGTTTGTTCATGAAGATATCGTAACCAAATTTGGTAAGTTTTTTATGATTTCCAAACACTGTACCAAATTTGATCGAAATCGGTTGACTATATCATATGTATATAGTTCCCATAGGGCCGATCTTCCAAAAAATCGATTTTTGTTCAAAATTTGTTGTGTTTCGTTTGTTTGTTAAGATATTGGGACCAAATTTGGTATTCGTAAGTTTTTTATAGTTCCTTAGCACTGTACTAAGTTTTATCCAAATCGGTTAACTAGATCATGTAGCTCCCAAAGGACCAATCGGTCCAAACACACGTTTTTTATACAAAATTCGATGTGTTTCGTTTGTTTGTAAAGATATTTGAAAAAACAAATTTTTGCTAAGAAATTCTTCTGTTTTTGGTTTTTTGTGAAGGAACCAGATTTTATTGCAAGCTAGTGGTACAGGGTATCCTAAAGTCGTCCGCGCCCGACTTTACGTATGCCATTTTTTGTTCCAGAATTGGTGAGCCACAAAATCCAGGCCCGATAGTGTTCTTCATTGACCGTTTCTAGATGAGCTTCATAATAGTCTTGGGTCGATTTGCAGTCATATATGTTGCCACAGTACATATTTTTTCCACTATCTTAGGTATAGTAGACACGTTGAGTTAACACAATATACTAAGGACTCTTCCAATAAAAAAAATAATAATTGAATTTTATAAAAAGTTTTCATAGTGAACACGCGATGGAGCACCCTGTATAACTGGCTCACAGTGCAAAGAATCTTTGTATGTTTTGTTTCGTTACTGTTTGTTATAATGTGATAAAAACTTGTGAGTGAAGCTTAAATATTTCATAATAGACGATAAACCAATAGTTTGACCTCATGACCCAATTTTCGTCTATTTTATAATATTAAATTTTACTTGCACAAAATGAAATAATTTGCATTTTCTTCTCAAATTCTAAACAAACTGATTTTGCCGAGTTTCTAGATGGTTTAACTCAATTTCATGTAGGAAGCGGCATTAGAAAACCTTTCATATTTGAACTTTAATAACTTATAGAATTTAACTTTTGAGGATTGTAAAATACTGAAGATTGACAAATTACGTTTTTACTCCTAGTACATGGAAGTATCACAGCTTGTTATTGTGAGAGAACTAGATCACTTTATTGATGGTATTCACTCCATTTTTCAACCGACCGATTAAATGTAAAACATTCTTTGTTCCATAAGTTATGTTATGTAAGTGGAAGATCTTGCTCAAGTTTTAGCATTCTATGGGGGAAACATTGATGGTAAATAGTAAAAACTAGTTGCAGGGTTCTGAAGAAAAATTGTTTTCATATTATAGCTCATAAAGTCTACACTCCAATTTAGGTGTCATGCCTTGGTCTTTGTCGCTTTCGCTCATACCTCGGTAATATTTTTTCATTAAGACTGTTAAAACTATACAAAATTCTTGTATATTTTTCGCAAAAATTATAGCTATATTTTTCATTTTGTAATGTTTTAAAGACCCATAGTTTTTTTAACAGTTAAAGTAAAGCGAATATGTAGGGTTTCCCCAGCTGTTTACTTTCGGTTGCACTTTACACAAAGACTGCAAACCAATAAGTGCATTGCACTGAAGATTGCCCAACTCCTTAAGCCTTCCCAGTGTAATTTTTCCGTTCACTGAAACTATCTGGCTTTGGAATTTAGTAAACTCGCTTTAAGCTTTTTGTTTTAGAATAAAGAAGATAGTAGGTAGAGCATATGTTTTTTTTTTTTGCTTTGCTCACCTCACCCCGCATATGGTCGCACGAAAGTGGCTTCGCTAGTGACGCGCTTGGCCACCCACCCAAATGACTCTCCAAGCACAACGCCAAACAGAAAGCTAACCAACCAACCAGCCAGTTAGTCAGGCATCCAGACAGTCATTGGGCTTAAGTTAGACGGAGTATATCGGATTACAAGTGAGTGACTGTTGGATGACAATAGGCACTATGGCGTCGACACTGTTGAAGTATCTGAAATCGTAATCCGCTTATTCAATTAGGTGCACACCAACTTCATATTCAGCAATGATTTCGCTTACAGCTTTTGGTGAAATGTAACAAATTTTTTAAAATTGACTTTTTGCCACTTTTAATTTAAAATAATAAAAAAATGGCGTACGTAAAGTCGGGCGCGGACGACTTTGGGATACCCTGTACCACTAGCTTGCAATAAAATCCGGTTCCTTCACAAAAAACCAAAAACAGAAGTATTTTTTTTGACCAAATTTGACACAGTGCTTTAATACCTTAAAAAATATCGGAATGCCGAATTTAGTTCAAATATCTTTACCAACAAACGAAACATAACGAATTTTGTATAAAAAACATTTTTTTGGACCGATTCGTCCTATGGGAGCTATAGGATATAGTCAACCAATTTTTATCAAATTTAGTACAGTGCTAAGGAACTATAAAAAACTTACGAATACCAAATTTGGTCCCAATATCTTAACAAACAATCGAAACACAACAAATTTTGTTAAAAAATCGATTTTTTGGAAGATCGGCCCTATGGGAGCTATATGATATAGTCAACCGATTTTGTTCAAATTTGGTACATTGCTTAAGTGCTCTAAAAAATTTCCAAACGGCAAATCTGGTTACGATATCTATATTAAAAATCGAAATATAGCGAATTTTGCTTTAAAAAAATTATTTTGGCCGATTGGTCCTATGGGAGCTATATGATATAGTCAACCGATTTTGATCAACTTTGGTACAGTGTTTGGGAACTATAAAATACTAAATTTGGTTACGATATCTTCATGAATAAACGAATTATCCATCTAAAACTTTTTTTTTTGTCGAGGTCGTCTCAAACACCCATATGGGACCTATATAATTTATCCCCGATATCAAAAAAATAAAATAAACTTGTCTCCTATGGAATAATATGAGATCTAATGTGAAAGTTTGGTTACTCTAGCTCTTACCATCTCTGAGATCTATTCGTTCAAACGGACAGGCTGACGGACGGACAGACGGACATGGGTATATCGACTTCTCTATTCACCCTGATTATATTTTAGGTAACTTTGGGGTGTCTCCGACGTCTCCTTCTATATGTTACATACATTTTCGGCTTGCACAAACTTAATATACCCTTTGTACCATACGGTACAGGGTATAAAAATTAAAGGTCACGCGTAGTTTCCAGTTTGTAAGAGAGACGCCCTTTGTTCGTTTGCTCGACTCTTTGATGTTGCCTAAGAGCGCAGCTTCATTGTAACTTGTCTTTGTTGCACAATTGGCCAGCAGTCGGGCTTGATGGCACGGGCACGAAGAGGTGTCGCCTGAGTCATCAAGCTTAATGTACGAGAAGTCCGGACAAGTACGTTTGCCCGTAGTTGTCGCATTGTTTCTTGTTGACCGCGGCCAAAGATCTTATTATCGAATGGGCTGCTTTGTTTTATAAGCAATGGCCTCGATTATAAGCTCCATATACAGTTGCTTGACATGTTTTGAAATGGAGTATTTACCAGACCAACTTCAAATGGTCAGCAAACGTTAAGCAAATGTACACCAAATCACTGATCTTGTTAAGTAACATTCGAATTCAAATGGATCCAGCTTCCAAACTATGTGTGGGGGTGTTTCTTAATTAATCTCTAAGGTCTGAGAAGGCTAAGAAAAACAAGTGCTGGCATACATAAGACTTGACAATGTAAAGCCGAAAACTAGTATATATAATGGGTTCTTTTTTAAGAGTGTTCAAACGCTGATGTAAAATAATAAATTTTATGTTTTCGTGAGATATATGCCACCATCCTGTTGATGACGCAAATGTTGCTGATATGGTTTCAATTGTTGAACAAGCTGAATCTTCTATGGATATAAACCAATATCTCAAAATTTTCTATTTGTGGACTAAGCCGTATTCCTCAACTAAGGATCACTTCAATTTACTTTGAGTTTGTTTTGCTAAGGGCTAAATGTCATATGATTCCCCACTAAAGCTGATAAATTTTACACTAATTAGTTAAATAGTACACCCAGACGATTATGTGTGCCATAAATTTCCATGTGCTCTTCCAGTTTTACAGCAAAAATATATTTCCGCCGAACCTAACTGAAGATAAAAGTTGAAAGTTAATGATAAATCATTATTTTTAATGTGCATCCTTCGTCAGAATTTTATTAGCCTCTAAATATTATAAACTAAGGGTGGAGAAAAAAATTGTAAGTCCACAATTTGTTGCCATGTGGATCGGAGTGGAATATAAAATAATGTATTTATAAATATGAAATTTTTAATCGATCTACTAAACACATATTTTGTCATTTCCATTTTTCACAATTGCCATTAAAAGTTATAAAAGAGTCGTATTACCTTATTATGCAAGTATGACGTAACTGCTGGGCATAACCTAAATGGCTTCAGTCAATTTAATGAGTTAATTTTCTCCAACAAAAATTGTTTTCATCAAAAATGGAAAAATTTACTTATTTGGAAACACTGTGATATTTATAAAATATCTTTGTTCTCTTTTTTCTTCATGAAAAGTTACATTTTGTATATATAATTCCCTGAATTGACTATTTTTTTTTATCAGACTCGGTGTTTTTTTTCCCCCTCATAGAGAAGTGGGGCACTGCGACCAAAAGATCTTCTGTACCATCATACCCTTAAGTTAAAGCAAACGATTTTCCGGCTTTTGTCTTGATTTTGACTGAGGTTTGACAAGCACTTTTGCTTGACGAAGCCCCGGAAGAGAGAACCACTATCTCCTATGTTCTCCTGCAGCCCCTTTGTTTATAATGGTTTTGATTGTGGAACATACAATACCACAAAACGGCGCAAGAGATGTAACCAGGTTGGAGGCACCCTGTCATGATAGATCGTCAGTGATCGTGTTATCATCCACTCCCGAGTGTCCAGGCACCCAACACAGCACAACTTTGTTCCGGGCGGACAGGGTTTGGAGGTAGTTATTCTTTAACCATCTTGGAGGAGATGGTCCAGGATGAAAATGCCGGCTATAAATGCATATGTATGCTCCCCTAGTTCCCTTGAGAAGGATATTAAAGGCATAGATCTATATGGCATGAATCTCCGTTTGAAAGAGATTCTGGTGTTGGGTCCAACGATTCCAACACCTACACCCTGCTCAGTTTTGGACTCATCCGTGAACCATTGTTGCCACCGGAGGCTTCGACAGTCTCCCGACTTGGGAGAAGAGATATAAAATTCTTGTTATGAAAAAGTTCAGTGATTATAAGATCTCATCCAGAGCAGATCGATAGGTCAGGAAGGGAATATTAATCGTTGGTGTTACTTTAACTTGGATTACAAAATAAGAAAGTTCTAGGCAAGTTAAATTCAGAGTTATTACACCAAAAAAACTTTAATATATATTTTATTTCGTTAACCCAAGTACAGTAGCTGGGTTAAAATATTAGACAGCAAGGCTTCTAAGGTCTAAATTCCCTTGGAAAGAACGGGGCAAGTTGTAACATCTTTATTCAAAAAACTTATACAAAATATATAAATTATCAAAATATTGGGAAAATTTCAATAAAACATAAATTCAAAAAATAGATTTTTCGAGATCATTCAAATTCAGCTGTCAAAAGCTGTAAACTCTTTAATAGTTTAAGTTTTAAATATTATTAAATGTAACTTTTAATTTTTCGGTCGTGCTGAATCATTCCGTGGAAATGGAAAGAAATCAATTTTCCATATAGCATTTACTTTATTTAGAGCCACTTATTTAGTAAAAAGTAAAAAAAATGCAATATTTCTAATACCATCCAGCTTTAAGCTTGTTAAATTTTGTATTTTGTTCAAAGCATTTCTTGTGAGAGTTGGCAATTTACCAAAAAAAGTTTATTTCTTGGAGGTTTTTTTTTATCCATGCATAACTGCTGATGATAATGTGTTTCATTTTGAAAAAAAGAATACAGCTTTGAGCAACAACAGGTCTTAACAAAAACGTAAGATTAAAGGTCAATTAAACGATAGAAAATTTCTAAAATTCCTTTAAGAGAATAGAAGATTTTTCCCTTAATTTTTAGCTTGACAAGCAGGATGTTTTGCTCTACTACTAATCGAACACGCCTGACGCCTGTTCACCATACCATCATCACCAGCCCTGTTGATTTTCAAAATTTTCCTACCCAGTAATCGATAATTATGTGAAGCTTTGAATTGTGGGCATGTTTAAGTATTGTTGCTCATTCCTAGGCAGTATAAAAATTGATGAAAGGGAACTGACTTTTTAGGTATGGTACGACATGTTTACAGGCGAATTGATTATGGTACGTGGGTGGCATCCATCTTTTGCCATCATCGCATCATCTTGTTTTGATGTTAATTCACTTTACGCCAATAATTTTTATATAGGCACGTTTTAAGTTGGCACATGGCTTCCAAGCTTGTGTTGATGTATCTATTGAATGAAAAACGGCTACAGCAAGTAGTCACATCCTTGACATAAGTGCTGCTTTCCGTAAAGGCTTATCTTGCTTTCGCGTAGTTCTTTTGCTATTGCCGGACAGCTATGAGCAACGTTCTAGGAAGTGAATGTCTTTTCTTTTTTCAGCAATTTTTTCATTTATAGCTTATTTTTAACCCTAGACATTTTCTATTTTAGATTATGCCAGCCACCTTTAATCTCTATGCGAGTCCAAAGAACTGATTGAATGCGACCCATTTTAGCTTCAGTAGCTTATTAAACTGAAATTCAAAATTATGTCAGCCAAACGTCCCGGACTACATCACTCCGAACAGTATACAAATCCTTCCTTTGAACTGGAGGTCGACGTAACAATACCAACAGATACAGACACAGCCACATGTACGAGCCTAGCCGAATCTGGTGCCGCTGTCACTGTAGGTAGCGTTGCCAATGCCAATACGTCCAATCGCAAAGGTCACAGGTGAGAACCAAAAAGAATTTGTATGTGTATATGAACTTATGTACACGATATAAGTTAAGTTATTCTTTTTCACGCCTGACACCCACCCTAAAAAAAAAATTATACAAATAAAATATCAACTAATGCTGCCATTAGCCAAATTACATGAGCTCCCTGGCACACAATCGATACAAGTCGATTACGATTGCAACAATTCAG